>VXAX01007036.1:126644-167391 GCA_013399835.1 Leptocoma aspasia | reverse complement strand
ATAATAATAAAAAAAAATCAAATATTTTTAATCAGAACTTTGGTAAGGGGGAGACCAATTTATCACAAGTAATTTAATTATACACTAAAGTTGAAAACCATATGTGGTGGAATTGGAAGTCCTGATGAAGACTGANCCTTCCTTCCTTCCTTCCTCCCATATAGAGAAACTGGCAGATGATTAAAAATATGAATTGTTGCATTTTTCCAGCTTCCAGCTGTCTAATCATTTTATGTAGGGTTTGATTCTGATTTCACACAGGTATTGGACCAATATAATTGCACTGCTGTTAGTTATTGCAGGTCATCTTTTGTGGAGGGAAAACCAGAACAATGGTTCCAAACCTTATATTTGAAATTGCTGTGGTCTCTTCCTCTATTTTTGCAATAGTTCCATATCAGCATGATTTTACTGAATTCTATTGAGCTACACTGTGTTGAGACTCAGTGTCAGAATGCAAAACCAGTATTTAATGAAGAAGCTTATTAGGAAGAAATATCTTTCTGGTTTACAGAAATGCAGTGTTGAAGATAGAAAATTTTCAGGTAATAGTCCTTCAAAGGAGAGTGATCAGAATCCATTAAATTCTTCAAAGACAGGTAGATTTAATAAACATAGAAGATATTCTAGAATTTTAAGGCAGATGTGTGTATGCATCAGAGACCGCCAATAAGTGTAAAAATTATTTTTCTGACATATCTTTAATGAGAAGTGATAAATATTAAAAAATACAATTTGACATTTTTGTGGAGAATTAATTGTGATACAGCTGTAAAAATAAGGGGTCAGTACTCTGCTGAGCCCAGTTACATTTAATTGAAGATTCTTAAACAGACATCAGAGAGTGTCAAAGGGTCAAAACCAAAGCAGTTACATGAGGGTATATCACATTTTCCAAGGGACGCAGANTTAATTTAGCACTAATGAACATCTGTCTGTTCAGAGTAAAAATGCCAGGAAAGAGAAGGATTTAAATCTGGTTGGAGTTATAACACTGAAAGTGATCAGATTGAAAATAAAATTCTCTTTTCTGCTACTCCTCACGTTATCTAAGGACCTGATCAATCAGATGCATGCAGCCATGAATATGAGACACTGCTGTGTGTGGGCATATTTAAGTCATCAATGAAATTGCCTCTAGAGCTAAAATCCATATTCAAGATAAATACAAGGCTGGACCCTTGGGTCACAGCTTCACAAAGATTTATGTGTGCATTTGACTTTAGGTACATGGGTAATCCCATTGATCTCTTCGAGACTGCCTACACAGGTAAAATCAAGGAGAGTTTTAAATCTTGCCTGAATTATATCTTTAGATTATTATCTTCTCAGTGTCTGCACCAACCTGCAAAAGCAGCCTGATCCACATCAGTGTAAGTCCTTACTAATCTGACAACCATTGGAGTAAGGCCTGTGTTTCTGTAGGATTCTTGGCTCAGTTTTCAGACTGGAATTAGTGAAAATAAAACTGGATTCTGCATCAACCTGAACCATGCCAGGTTTGTTTCCTACCAAAACCAGAATGTGAAATTCTGGTGACTGCCTGANTTTAATTTAATTATTTAATTTATATTAAATAATTTATAATTGAATAAATTAATTAAATTGACTAATTTAATTATTGAATAAGAGTCAATTAATTGACTCTTTCATTTCAAAGCTATTAGTCATTCTAAATCCTAGGCACTGGATAGTTTAAGTCTGAATTATTCTCATCTCAGCCATCATATTGATCTGACAATGACAGTTTTTAGTTAGTGTGCAGTGTCTATCAGCTCTGCTGTTACAGTGACAAGCAAACCTTGCAGGGACAGAGGAGGTTTTTATTAGACCAAGAGAAAAAGCTGCAGAAAAGGAAAGTTTACAACTCACAAGTTGTCATTACAAAGGACTTTCCTTCTACCCAAGCAATTTTTACTCAAGTATTATTTATCCAAATTTTTTGTTTGTTTGTTTTGTTTTGTTTTGTTTTGTTTTGTTTTGTTTTGTTTTTCAGAAAAGGCTAAACATATGATCATGCCTTGTAGTCAAAAGATTTTGTCCAATGAGCTTTCTCAAACAATGAGAAAATAAAAAAATCCAGAACAACCCACAGAAAAATATTACTTAATGGCACCATTGATTCTCTCACATTCATAAATGGTATATAAAATGCTATTATATAATAGCTGAAGGCAAAAAATTCTTATCCAGTTAGACACAAAGGGTTTAAAACAAAAAAGCTCTTTATGTGGGCATTAAGCCAACTAATAGACAACAGACAATAAATATACACTGGTTCTAAGTTCTGTGATCTTGTGTCACCTGACTAACACCAATGGATTCCATGTTCTGCGGTGCAGTAATCAGTGCAGAACTCACCCAACACTCTCCAAAAAAGCAGTGGATTGCTGGCAGTGCTAAATCCTCCTGTAAAAAAAAAATCTCTGAAAGTGAGCAGAGGAAAAATGCAACCAATGAACACACTAAGTGCAGTGTTGTAAATGTCCTTTAGTCAAAGTCACCTCCCTCAATATGTTATTTTTCACAGGAGTAATACAAAACCACATTACACAGGAGGGAGATTTGGCCAAAAAACCCAGCCTCAGACTGGTGCCCCAGCCTTGGCTCACGGGCCAAGTGCTATGATCTTGTTCTTTGTCAATGGGCTTGAACTTTCTTCCTCCCTGAGAAAGAGTGGCTGCATCCCTACTGAATGCAGGTTTTGGGCTGTGAGCTTCCCTGAACCACCCCAAGGATAGCTGGTCTGAGCCAAAGGTGTGCCAGGGAGCAGATTTGCATGAAACACACACTGTAGAGATCTGTAAGTTAGTGCTTGATTCTGTTTCCTTGCACAAATGTACAAACATTATAATAAATGTGGTAAATCAGGATACATGTGATTTTGGCACATAAAATTGTAAAACCCCAAATGCACCTTTTAAAAATGTGTCCTCCAGATTCAGACATATCACCATTTATTTCAACACAGAAGGATTTTTTTCTTAATGGAAGAACACCTGATGTCTGAAGTGATGGTCAGAGTGTTCTGGTAAACACTGTGCTCACACAGAAGTGCTGACGAATGATTAGAAGAAATGAAAGTGCTTTCTAATAAGAAACAACTGGGCTAAAAACATGTCAAAGGCAGATTAAACTGTGTGCTCCATTTCAAGGCTCCTGCTCTGGCATAGTCATGGTGCTTTAAAAAGAGCAATGGAAGATTTCCCCTGCCAACACCTTTCCATCACAGTGGGATCACTCACAGTCCAGAGAGCAGGTTTTGCACGTAGCAGGGAATGTCACAGAGCTGCTCTGGAGTGGCAGAGCAGCCAGGTGGAGCTTTGAGGTGCACTGCTGAGGCCACACCTCAAATCCTGTGTCCAGTTCTAGGCCTGTAACTGCAAAATGCACATTGAGGGGCTGGAGAGTGTCCAGTGAGGGGAATGGAGCTGGGGAAGGGGCTGGAGCACCAGGAGGGGCTGAGGGAGCTGGGAAAGGGGCTCAGCCTGGAGAAAAGGAGGCTCAGGGGGGACCTTGTGGCTCTGCACAGCTCCTGACAGGAGGGGACAGCTGGGGGGGGTCAGGCTCTGCTCCCAGGGAACAGGGACAGGATGAGAGGAAATGGCCTCAAGCTGTGCCAGAGGAATTCAGGTTGGACATCAGGAGGAATTTCTTCACTGAAAGGGCTGTCAGACACTGGAATGGGCTGCCCAGGGAGGTGGTGAATCCCCATTCTTGGAGGTATCCAAGGAACTGCCAAACATGGCACTCAGTACGCTGGGCTGTTTGACAAGGTGGAGATTGATCACAGGTCAGGCTTGATGATCTTGGAGGTCTTTTCCAGCCTTAATAATTCTGTGATTTGATGATTCTGTAAAGCTGCCAGCTGTGAGGTGTTAATGGAGAAGGTGGAACACAAGGCAATTTCTCCCAGCAAAACCCATAGCCACCTCAGACAGGATGGCCCATTCTGAAACAAGTGCAGTCTCAACACCTGGTCAATCCTCTTCAAAAGTGTTTACTGAAGAAGTGAATTGTGCAGTCTCAACACCTGGTCAATCTTCTTCAGAAGTATTTACTGAAGAGGTGAATTGCAGCCTGGAAAAGAGGCAAGCTTTGCCTCTGCAAAAGAATTGCAGCCTCAAAGGCAAGGCTGGTTCCACATGAGGACTGGCATTTGGAATCAGCTGAGGTAGCATCTCCTACCTGAGGTGCCACCTTTGACACCCCTTTAAACATCCTCACTGATTCCCATTCAGAAGCTGCCGTGGAAGGACTCTCTTTCTTTAGGTGAGCTGCAGGAGGTGCAAGCTTTTATCTCCTGTCCAGCTTCATCTCACCAAAACCATCAGAGAGGGTGATGGAAGAAATAATTACTTTGTATTTCACATAGTAGAAGTCCAGCTATGACTAATTTGACAGCAACTTTTACAAACCCACCAAAAACACCATGATTGATTTTACAGGGGAGATCTGAATTTATAGAAAGCTCAGCTATATAGATTTGTGCCTCTTTTGTTCCTTAAAGGATCCAGTTGGAGAATTATGAATGTGCAGTGGGAGCGGTGACACATGAGGGAAAAGGATGGGAACTGTTACAAGGAAACTCTTGAGCTGTGTCCATGCAAGGAAAGGAACTGACTGCCTTGAAAGAGAAGGACAGGAGGAGGAAGAGAATGGATATTCTTGCTACCCCCACTGCCTGTATGTATGGATTTCACTGAAGGAAAAAAAAGACCTGAATGAATTTGGATTTGTAAGGCCTAGTGAAACACAGCTCTGACACCAAATATGTGGGAAAAGGGAGATTTTCCATGTGAAGGAGGAAGTCTTTAATTCTTGCCAAGGGGGAGGGGAACAAGAAATCTTGGGAGTTCCCAGTCCACAAGGATTAGTTTGTAACTATTTTATGCTCTGTCAGTTTATCAGAACTGCAGTGTGTTTCCCAAGCAGAGAAAGGAGACAGCACATTGTTGTTTGTACAGGAGTAGTGTTTTGAGAAATCAATTACTTTTATTTCATGATACAACTCCAAGCAAAATAATTTTTTGTGTGTAAGTATTTAGCGTGCCAGGGATGAAAAAACTAATTAAGTTGTATTTATTAAGAAAAGGCAGCATCATAGGTTTGTTATGGATTTCCGTATGCCATCTTCAGGTGATCAAATAAGAAGTCATCTAATTACTTTGAGTGGGTATTAAAGGGCAGCTCCTGGGAGTTGTTCCCTGAAGTAATTTTGCAAATAATGGTCTTTATTTTATTTCTGCCATGAGGGTAAATGAAATCACCTTGATTTTTCAGTCAAATTCCCTAACATCTATTGTCTTGCCTTGCATGAGCCTGCCTGAACTGATATCCATATAACAATATTAGGAATATAAATCAATCATTTACCTTCAGGAAAGGAGGATGGGGCAGCCTGTGCTGCCTGCACGACATGAAGGACTTGAGCCAGCCTGAAATCAGTGAGGCAGGGGAAGGCTTTTGTTTCATGTCTCATGCACAGGAGCGAGGGAGGTCGGATTCTCCCCCTTCCCAGCCTGCCAAGCAGCCAAAAACTGGATCCTCATGGGAGGGCTGGGTTGAGACATCATGCTGTTAACAGAGGCTTCAAGGCAGCCCATCTGCTGCCACTGTCACGCTGCTGCTGTGACACAGCAGAGCTGCCAGGGAGGACACCTCACTCCTGGGCTCTTCATGGAGTCCTTGGGAATCAGAAGTGTGGTCCATTCCAAGGGGCTGGAGCAGACTGTGGGAATGGGAAACATGATGGATTTGGGGGCAGGGAGAATGTGAAGCTGCTTGGATTTTCTGGGAAAGCGTGCATGAAATCAATGGGCTGTTGAGGGGGGGAAGGAGGAAGAATTTGTAATTCATGTATTTGTTCTCTGATAGGGAAATATAATACTGGTGGATTTGCTTTGGAGAGGAAGAAAATACTATTTGAGAAGAAGGTTACTTGCCTGACCAGAAAAATGATTGAGGGAACCCTGTTTTAAAAGAGTTGGATGTCTAAGCTTGAATTAATAAACTAGGAACTGCTGTTGAAATAATGTAAGGAATTTCTGAAGGAAAGACAGAGGGGACCTTGGCAAAACAGGAAGGTAGGAAAAATTATGAATTAATGATCAAGAAATTGACCAACAATTTCTAAGAGTCACGGGGACAAATACAAGGTGTGGAACAACTGAGTAGGCAGCAAATCTACAAAAGGGAATTTGTGAGTCAGCAGATCCATCCTGATGAAAAAAGGAATCCCCTATAAATGAGGGGTGCTGCAGAAGGTATGGGAAGTAAATTCCCATATGGATAAAGCCCCATCTGGGATCCTGTGTCCAGCTAAATGCAGGTAACAGCTGGAGAAATGCCCCTTGCCACCTGGCAAAAAACCAGAGATGAGCACCAAGAATTATTAGAGGTCCAGAAAATACAGCTAGTGAGACAAGAGTGAAGGAGCTGGGTTTGTTTAGTCTAGGGAAGGGAAGAATGTCCAGAGACATGATAACAGCCACCAGGAACAGACATGATGTGTTTGAATTGCCTCAACAGAAAGAGGGTGGGAATTAGGGAAAAAAAAGCAGCTTTTTAATGGCAAGATAGTGAAGGGCTGGATTAGCTTGCTCTGGGAACTTGTGGAGGCTTAAAGAACGATTTAGACAAACATTTGCCAGGTGAGTTATGAGACTGAAGTTTGCTTATATGTAACCCTGCCCAGGGCAGAAAAATGGACTGTGTGACTTCTTAAAGTCTGTGGCAGCTACTTTTTAGTGGACTTTTTACCATTGCTTGAAATCATGATTTTGAATATTAAAAAAAAAAAGTAAAGTGAATGGGGCCTAATCCTCTGTGTCTCATGCACAGTTTTCCTCCTTATTACATTAATGCATTTCTTATCTTGATTATTATCCTGATTGTTCATTATTCTGAGAATTTTATGTTCAGAAACTAGTGACTTTAAAGACTATATTAAATTTAAGTTTTTCCCTTCATAGCAACTATAAAATGTGCAAGATATATTTTTAAATACTTATTCATTAGTATTTTAAAAATTGAATTATTCTATTAATACTTGGCTTAATAAGATTTAAAGCAGCTTTGTAAGTCTGACATTTTTATTCAAGATAGATTCTTCTGGGGTATGTATTTGGTTATATTTTCTAATATGAAAATAGTGCAGTATTCTGTTACTGATTTTTACTTGTTTTCTTTTTTTTTTCCCCTGTGTATAATAGACACAGATACAAAGTAGCTAATTAGACTTCGGCTGAAATATCCGTTCACTTTTATCAGTTTTAAATCTACTGACTTTGGATTCAACTGTTTTTCCTCTTCTTCTGAACTGTAGGTCAAAAGAAACAAAACTTTGCATTATGCCAGTCTTTTCTGGTGCATCCCTTCTCATTCACCTCTCTCAAATCCATGGACCTGCAATCCCCAGTCTGGCTTGCAGGTGTCCTACTGTCTGTCTGAGGGTCAAAACTGGCTGTTGCTTGGTGTCTTTCAAGCAAGAGCATGTCCCACACAGTGAGAGGAGGAGAGACAGCTGAGAGTGGCACCTTTGGAGCATCAGAATGGCAGATGGGTTTAGCTTGAGTTTTTGGACAATTTGACTCATCTGAACACAAAAGAGTTACGTGGAAAACAGGTTACAATGACATATTCTGGTATCTTAAACATGACAGCAGCCACCAACAGAGGTGGGAAAGCTCTACAAAGTCCTCTCCGGAGGACGATACAGAATAATCTGCTTCAAAAACTACATTTCACCTTCCTTGTTAACAATCAGAAATTGAAATGAAACTTGAAGAATGCAATTAGCAGTAGGAGTAAGTTAAACTCTGATTAGAAACAGAAGCAAGTGCTATATAGGGAAACATAATACCAGATTATTCTGGAAAAGAGAAACAAGCAACTGAAAAACCCCCATGAAATTGGGTCTATCAAAGCATAGAATATAAAGTTAATACAGGTTTTAAAAGGTTTTATATTATTCCATTTGAATTGAGATGAAAAAGAGTAGTTCAATATTTTGGAGGAGTATGTGGGTGACAAGATTGTAATCAGTTATAAAACCTGTATCTGTATGAGGTCAGTGTGCTTCAGTACCTAATAGAACAAAAAAAATTGTCCTTTTTCAAGGTGTATATTCTAAAGGTTTACTTCCCTGCAAAAACATCTCTGTCAGCTCAGAAGCAGCATTATTATTTAGTGAAAAATGCCAGGAATTGTTGTTGCTATGCTTTATCTGCTGTTCAAAAGTTCATCCAGGTGCAAAAGTTTTTTTTACATTTTTTTTGGTCTAACTTTTGATGCATTGAATAAAGTTTGTCTTATTTTTCATGCAGAAATACAGAGATCATGGATTCCGTGGTTCTGGTGTGAGGAAATGCTACTTCTTGTTGTCATGGAGGTTTTTCAGTCAGTTTGGAAAGTGTTACTACAACAGTGTTTGTTTTGATGGTGATTAATTTTGATAGTATAAAAAAAATTTAGAGTCTATTAATAAGGACAACAGGTTGATTTTGTCCAGCCCACAGCTGGATAAAAATATCGTGTGCTGGGGGAGTAACTGGCTCACAGGCTGGACACAAAGGGTGACAGTGACTGGGGTGACATCAGACCAGGGACCTGTCACTAGTGGGGTTCCACAGGGCGCCTTCTTAGGCCCAGTTGTCTTCTACAACTTCATAAAGGACCTGGAAGGACTATTAAGTTATTTTGCAGATGAAACGAAACTGGGAGGAGCTGTTGACTCCCTCAAGGGCAAGGAGGCCCCGCAGAGAGCCCTGGACAAAGGACAGGGCTGGGCAATCACCAACTGTGTGACAGTTTGTGTTAACAAAGACAAGGGCTGGGTTCTGCACCCATGGTGGGACAGCCCTGGATGTACAGTCAGACTGGGAATGAGAGGCTGGAGAGCAGTGTTCTGGAAAGGGACCTGGGGGTCCTGGTTGATGGCCAGTTGGACATGGGCCAGCAGTGCCCTGGAGCCAGGAGGGACATCCCTGTCCTGGCTGCACCAGGCCCGGCATCACCAGCCAGGGAGGGGATTGTCCTGCTCTGCTCTGGGCTGGGGCGGCCTCGCCTTGAACGTTGTGTGTGGTTTTGGGTGCCACAATATAAGGAAGATCTAAAGCTGCTATAGAGTGTCCAAAGTAGGGCTTTGGAGATGGTGAAGGGCCTGGAGGGGAGGCCGTGTGAGGAGCAGCTGAGGGCACTTGGTCTGCTCAGCTGGAGGAGACTGAGGGCAGAGCTCATTGTGCTCTTCAACACCCTCACGAGAGGAAGAGGAGGGGCAGGCCCTGATCTCTGCTCTGTGTGACTAGGGACAGGACCCAGGGAATGGCTGGAGCTGTGTTAGGGGAGGGTTAGGGTGGAGTTTAGGAAATTTTCTTCCCCCAGAGTGTGGTGGAGCACTGAACAGGGTCCCCAGGGAATGGTCACAGCCCCAAGGCTGCCAGAGCTCCAGAAGTGTTTGGACAATGCTCTCAGGCACAGGGTGGGATTGTTGGGGTGTCTGTGCAGGGCCAGGAGCTGGGCTGGATGGTCCTTGTGAGTCCCTTCTAACTCAGCATAGTCTGTGATTCTACCATTTTGTAGCCCAGAGGCCACAGCAGTCATCCAGGTGGCCAAAGGAGACAGAGCAAGGGACACAACCTTAGTGTACTTCAGTGTTGCAACTGTGCTGTCTGTCCCTCAAATATGTAAATGTGTATCACAATTTTGGGGCCTGGATTCCTCATTTCTCCAAAGACAGAGAGATTTTGTTCCGGTGCAATTTTTATTCCAGTGTGCTTTCTTTTTTTTTTTTTTTTTTGGTAAACCAACAGGACCAAACAAATGTTGAAGTCCCCAAGATGTTAATAAAAATGGAAATTCTTGTCTTCCAGTCAGCTCTAGCTGCTGCCTGGTACCCCAGTTTTGGGGAAGATGTTCATACAGCTTCAGGACATTAACAGCAGGGAATAACTTCACATTGGAAAGATATTCATCATATGGCATCTGTGCATGTGTGGATGTAATTTGAAGACTTCTGTAATGCATAGCTCACCAGAAACCATATTCCATATTGGCAATGATGATAACTCAAAGTATTGGCTTGTGCTGGCCAGTCTTGATGTTGTCACGTTGTCCTGGAGGTTTGGTCAACTTTGAAAAGAAATTTCGTTGCCGTTGCTCGAAGGAAAAAAAAAACAAACAAAAAACCTAGCACATTGTTATGACTCTCTGGCTGGCTATCAGTTTACTACATGAAACTACAAAGTGACATCTGAGTCGTGACTTATTTTTATAAATTAAGAGCAGGCCCAAACACTCTGGGTGTTTGCAATAGCCAATTACTGTGGAAACTGCTGAAACAAATAAATGTTTGGATAAGGATCTGGAACAAACGCCTCCATTTTTTAAAGAATTCTTGCAAAATATCACTAGACCAAGAAATCCCAACCACTTCATCTGTTTGTTGCTACATCTATATCCTTCTCTGGAATTCTTTGCTGCAGATCTACAAAGGAATAAATGAAAAACTGCTGTTCTCCCACTTAACCTATAGCAAGCAGCCTTTAAAAACAACTCATCTGTTACATTCCAGCCATTTTTAGCTGTTTTTATCAGAGCTGTGCAGTAGGAAATGATCTGTGGGGGTTTTGAAAGACTGAAATATGAGGATATTCAAGTCCTGCTTTGAATCCAATATAATCCTGCACGTGAACTTGTCCCATTGAAATCAGGTTCATAAAAGCATACCTGTACACCCCCTTCCTAAAGTCAATTCTAAATGCCTCTGGTACTGTAATCCTGCTTGATGGGGCAGATCCTGCTTTTCCAGGGCAAAACAGAGCATGGCAAGAACCCGGAATCATGCTATTCTGAGTGATTCCCTTTCCAAACAGTGGGAATGGAACAAAATGTAAGAAAACAAGAAAAGAAAATGCATAGGTGGTACATAAATCAAAACAATGCATTTTAATACTTAAAAATTCATGCAGAAATACACACAGACATAATTTTACACAAAATGAAAGGGAGACGGAAGTATTAGGCTGAAGTATTTGCTCTTTCAGAAGTTTTTAAAACTATATTTGCTTTCTGTAGATTCAAATAATGGAAGAGAGATGCTATTTTGTTTATTAACACATGACATCAAAGTCCACATACAACATGTTATATATGTGAGTTACTAATATTCTTTTCACTGTTAAATATATTTATTAGCTCTATCTAAGTTTATTTTAATATTGTTACACACACACACACAAATGTATTTTATCCTATTTACAGATGCAGCTTTTGTGGTTTTACTGCTGTAATAACAGGCTTCCCAATCAATGTGCTATTTATCATGTTATCTATGTTCATGTTTCTTATTTCTATTTATCATGTTATCTATGTTCATGTTTCTCATTTCCAGTTGCAAGGGAAAAAAGCTTCTTGGTTCTTGGTTCTATGAAAATAACATACTTCACCCAGTAAAGCACTGAAATTCGATTTCTCCTCCTCATTTCAATGTCCTCACTGCCTCTGATTAGGGTTGATTAGGGAGCAGCATACTGGTAATTAGCATGTTTCTATTTTTTAAAAATATACTCCTCATAAGGAGCATAAAAAACTGCATTTTTTAAAATGAAGGTATTTTAACATTTGAAATATGAGTTTATGAACGCATGGCATTTTATTAAAAGTCCAAAACAGTAGAAACTCATCAACGTCTCTATCTTGAATATATAAAGTATAGAAATGCATATAAATCATCACAAATTTAAACTGAAGAACATCTAACAAGGCAAATCATGCTAATTAACAGTTATTAGAGGCTCATGATATGACAGAACAGCACAATCCTGCAGTCCTTCCCACAGAAATGATTCCAAAGGACATTCCAGAACTGGGTTCAGTAAAAAAGATAGAAATCAAATTTAGAAGTATTAGCAAAAATATTAGCATGACAAAATTCAAACAAATAAACATGCCATATTTAGGCAGAGTGGGCAAAACACTGAAGAAAACAGAGAGAGACATGAGAGAACACTCATTTAGGTACTCTGGGTAGGAGACTCTTTATGATTAAGCCTTCTGGAACCAAGCTAAATTAAATATAATCTCTAAATATAATGCATAAATGTCATTCACAAATATAAATTAAATACACCTATTCAGCCATTTTACATCCAGGTGTCTTTAGGGACCACAGGATATAGATGTGCTTCAGCATATGTCACACAGTAAGTGAGCAGTAACACCAGGAACAAACCCCACATTTGTTGGTAGGACCACACAGAATTAAGCCCAGGATGGATGGCTGAAATATCAGGCACCAAAGAATGAAACAAGAAGATCAAATGTGCTTTTCCAAATCCTCTGTAAAATAAAATGGTGGCTTTTTTTCCTGGCACTCCAATTCCGTAAGCACCCTTTTGTTTTCAGTGCTTGGTGATATTGGGTTTCAGTTTGTGGTTTTGCTATTCTTCTTTTAAATGAAGTAAAGAAACATACACTAAATAAAATGAGGGGTGCAGTTGACCTCTAACATATCATGAGAGGGCTTGTTATGTTTACCACATTTAAATGAAAATCAACTTTGGCTGGAGCAGCGAAATAAAAGACCTGAAGGAACAAGGCAGTTGGATGATAGAGAGTTTTCCTAACAACAAACACTTCCCAAGGTAGGCCAAGATTATGGGACCAAGTATTCAAGCAGACACTTGGCAGAGATCTAAATTCACTGGAAACTGTATGTTTTACAGCCTGATATGTCCTGGGCTGGTTTTACTCTTCTCCTTCCCTATTTTCTGATCCACATCTTGATTTCTGTGACAACACATCCACCTATCTACTACCAACCAACCTACATGGTTAATTATTCTAATTTCAAACACCCAGAGGGAACAACTCACATATATACCAGCTTTGAAGATTGAAGCCCAAGCTAAAAAATAATGAGAATTGAAAAATGGAACACTCTGGAATATATAGACTTTGCTTCTATTTCTACGTCTCTCTCATGGCTCTTGACCTAACCTAGCTAAAATAAGTCTCTCTTTCATAAAGGCATTTGCAATGGTTTTGACAATTAAGGTGACTCCCAATCTGCCTGATAGATCTGTAATATTTCCCAGGTTTGCACTTTGGAAACCTTTGAAATGAAGCAAATTTTCCTCCAAATGTTTATGCAAGAGCATAATTGCACTGTATATATGTATTTAAAATATAAATGTGCAATATATATGTGACCAGACCTCCTGGGCCATAAAGAAAAATTCTGCTCAGGCTTAGATTTTCATCATTTAGACCTTCTTCTCTAACACTGGCATTGCTGCTTTTATTTCACACTTGCTGTTCCACATCCCAGGCTTTGCTTGCACACGGCAAGAAAGGGTTTAGGCACCACCTATTGAATTTCAGATTGATTCACACTATCATTTTCAGCAGAATTACACTTGGAATGTTTTTGACCCATTAGTTTTAAATAGTAATTTTGTGGGAATTGTGCAGCTGGAGGAATATGTCTGTGTCCAGCTATGATTTCTGCTTGGGAGAGGGGAGATCATTTTAGATGTTGCTATTACTGAGAATGAAATTATTTATTGAACAGGTCTCACAGTCCCGTGTCCATCCTTTCCCCCTTCTCCAGAGAAGGAACTGGGGAAAAAAACGATTACAACATGTAGAGAAAAATGACATTGCAACTGACATTTAAAAAGTCATATGTCCTTCAGCTGCAAATATTGAATTGTTAGGAAATGCTGAAGAGTGAACAGAAAAAGGAACTTTGTCTTTTTTCTTGAAGATACTGAGCAAAATCCACAGGTGATAGAGTTACCAGAATTATGAAGGAGAGCAGAAATGCTCTTGAAGTTTTGCTCTATTTTTCTGTGCCCTATTCCTAACTCTTCTAGGGATTCTAGGAATGGTCTGGTACACGTGTGTGAAGGTAAGTGGGTATCATCCTCCATTTGCCTCACCCCTGGAAGTGTTCCAGGCCAGGTTGGACAGGGCTTGGAGCACCCTGTGATAGTGGAAGGTGTCCCTGCCCATGGCAGGGGGCTGGATCCAGATTATCTTTAGGGCCCCTTCCAACTCAGGCCATTCTATGATTCTATGATTGCATAATTTAGTAAAATTATTTTTGATTTAGTAAAATCTTTATTATTTCATATGGCACACAATCCTTAAACACCATAACTAGAAGAAACCCAGTCCATTTGTGTGGTTCTCTCCTGTTTGAGGGAATTATCTGAGTAACCAATCCAGCAAGCCTAGGTCAGTGAATCTCCCTGAAGGGAAATAGGGTGTGGATGTCCCAAACACAGAAGTGGTATCAGAGACAGGAACTGTATTGCTAAATTAAATATGAAGATATTAAGAGTGACTGGCACTTGGCAAGCTTTGCCTTTTTCAGATGGATGCTGGAGATCCATTTTCTGAACCCCCCCCAAAAAAGGGAACAAACCAACTGGGTGGTGGCAGTCCCATATTGCAAGGCCACCTCCCTGCTTGCAGGGATTTAAGGATTTGTCAGTAAACCACTCATCACAACATCACAGTCTCACAGAATGGGTGCTACAACTTCTACCCACAGTTTTTGCACCTTTCTGCCAGATCCTTTTTGACTTCACACACACACACACACGACAGGGAAGGGAAGCTGTGGCAGAACCTTTATCCTACACGAGCTTTTCCTGGGATCCTATCTCAGTGCCAGTGGTAGGAGAACTGGTAAAGTTTGCCAAGTTTCTTTGTAACTCCCAGATACCAAATCAAGTAAGGTTGCTGATGAGTGACTTGCAAAATCCTAATCTGGCCTCTGACAGTAACACCCTGTGTGGCTTTCAGCAAGTCTCAACACCTTTCTGCTTCTGCCTTCCCATGGCTAAAATGTTTATTTGTCTGTCACAGCAGGTTTTCAGGTAGAATTCGTAATTCAGTTCATCACAGAAAATAGTGCTTTTTTTGCAGTGAGTTAAATAAATCAGGCCATCAACAATGAGATAAGGTCTCCCCTGAGAAGAGACTTGATGTCTAAGATAATTTTAGGGTTTATAACACATCAAAGTCTACATAAATAAATCAAATCAATGTGGACGAGAGGAAAAATGGTCAAAAAAAAGCACAGTTCAAGAAACTGTTGTCAAGCACAGGTTAATCACTTAGGAACAACTTCTCCACTTGGAAAAAATAAGGTAATAATTGGGGGTATCATCTGGTCTGTAAAACCTAACTTACAGCTGGCACAAGTGAGAGGCTTTCAGTTAAGCGAATGAAAGAACATCCATCACTACTCTTCCCAGAGCACTCTGCCCCCTTAAAACCAGCACAGACAAACCCCCCAAAATGTGCCACCTGTTCCTTAACTCCTGCAATAACAGAATTTGGGAGATGAAACTGGCCAGGCTTAGCCTGAGAGTAGGGTGCACATTTATGCACAAGAAATGTTAAATTATGACACCTGTCCCACAGGTTGTCTGACCTAGGAATGAGCCTCCTAGTCTAGTGGAAGGTGTCCCTGCAGAGAGGCTGGAAAGAAATGATTCCTCTGGTCCCTTCCAACTCAGTCCATGCTATGGTTCTACGATACTATGAATACACAGGCTTGTAATTTATATTTATAGGGCCAGACATTGAGATTTTTTGTCTCTGTGCTGTCATTACAGCTTCAGGAGCAACTGCATAAGATGAAGAATATTCAGAACAAAACTGACACCAGGCTTGGAGGACTCCTTTAAGGATTACAGAGAGTTGAAAGGGTGATATTAATGTGACAAGGGCATCTCACAAAGAAAGGGAATTTTTCCTTGTTTCCCAGAATAGCCTAGAAATACATTTCTCCTCTAAGCTGGAAAAGGCCAAGCTCTGCATTAGTAAAATGGCTACTATAAAAGGAGTAAGAGAGTAAAGGAATTGATTCCTTTACTATGCAGCAATTCAAACCCAGATATATGAAAATATTAACATGATTAAATGACAAGATATTGAGTACTCCTGCAACATGGCAGAGTTCAGATTGTTTTATTGACGAGGGGTTTGGGGCTTTTCGGACAACCTCTGGCAGCTTTTTCCAGCTGTGATGCCCCAGTGTCCAGTCCTTTGGACAAACACGGATCGATTTTATGTCTACATTTCTGTAGGAACAATTCAGCACCCTCACAGCTGACAGATGACAGGACAGATCTGCCCACCATAGAAAATGGCTCCATTTTCTGCAGCTCTTTGCAAGTGGTAATTAAATTGTGCAGCTCAGAATTAAAATTCATAGAATGACAGAAACTGGGGATAGGAAAGAGCCGCTAAGGTAATTTTTGTCCCTGCCCTTCCTTCTGCCAATGCTTTGTCCAGCACTTTGTAGCCAATTTGAAATGCTCTCTACTTACCCAGGGCTTTTAAGAGACCCTCGTTTGATTTATGCACAGCAGAAAATGATACCTTTTCTCCAGAGATGGACAATTTGCCTTATTCACAGAGTTGTGTAATCAATTTAATTTACCAGTTACAGCCCTTCGTTAACATGCGGCCCCCAGGGCACTGAGGGAGGCAGGAAGTTAATGAGATTGAGGATGGGATCAGGAGGGTCTCCTGAATGCCTTGTTTTGTCCTGACAGCCCAGTAAATCTTGAGTCAGCCAAGTGCTTCTGAAGGAAGAAACAGCTTTGGAGATTCATCTGACTTGTTCATCCAGCTGTGGGTTAGACGGGTTTGCTGCTTTACAGGGACACCTGAGGTTTGGCAGGGCAGAGAGGAATGGTCATCCAAACTTCCTAAAAGCCGCTGGGTATTCTCTGGGAAGTGCAGAGCACCTCACAGTGGGGACTGAGGTAGGTTTTCAGTCCTCAGTTTCAGGTGGGGTAAATGCTGTCTGAAAGAGGCACTTTGTTTTCACATGGCATGGACATCAATTTTGGATCTCCCTGGAAATTTGTAGCCTAAGCCTGCAAAGCCTAAAGTGACTTTGCTCTTGCATGAGCTCCTCCCACACCCCCGAGGCTTGAGTCTTAAAAATGTATCTGAGGCCCCTATCACCCCTTCCAGGGCGTGGAAGCATTTGTCAAAATGCTTCTCCCCAGGGGCTGGAGAGTGTCTTGTCCAAAAGACTAAATGTTTATCAACCTTTTTTTCAAATTGATATAAATCTTCTGTTCAAGACACAGGCTGTAAATATAAAACCAGGCTTTCCCTGGGGATAAACTGCAATAGTCTACAGCTGAATTTCTTTTGAAATAACTGGCACTGCCTGCAGTCCAAAATAGAACACTGGAGAGATACAAATATCATCTGATACAGACTTCCTAGGCCTGCCCAGATCCCCCTCATATGGTTTGTCTGGAATTTTGACTCACCAGTTGCTTGAAAAGGGTCCTGCTTTCCAACTGGTTGTCCCAAGCCTGATCCTTATCTGGCCTAAATTGATGTTCCTGGTGACAACCAAAAAGGGTTCATCTCCCCCTCCTGCTGAGCGCCCCGCAGAAATCCCTAAACCCCCTGTGCCTTGTGGGAATACAGAGCTGGAATGAGTTGGCTGCGCTGCAAAACCCCTCTGGCAAAACAAGTGCCACGGCTACAGTCCAGTTTGACCCTGCCACGGGGACACGGCTCTCAGGATGAAGTGAACCCCCCCTCCCAGCACTGCTGGTGACAGGGACACCAGGCAGGGTGCCTGGAGTCAGCTCTGGCACCCCTGAACAACTCCCATGCCCCAGCAAGACTTCGTGAGTGCCGCACGGGCTGTGGCCCTCAGCAGGACAAACATTTCACATCATCCCTCAGGTGCATAAAAGTCATCCTCAGGTGATTGGGTCCAAATGGCACAAACATGGATCCATTCTGCTGATGCTTCTTTTCACATTCTTCGTGTGGGAACTTACATTGCTCCAATATAAAAAAAAAGAAAGAGAAAAGGAACAGCTACACAAATACACATTTCAGGGACAGCCTAGCTCTAAACGTGGTTGCAGTGTATAGAAAAGCCAAGCATAAAGACTCTGAAGATAGTGATGCAATAAGACACCTCAATTTATTTTCCACTTTCTTTCTTTCCCATCCCGTGCCAGCAGCAACAGAGGCAATGAAAAAAGTAATTGGATAAAGCAAAATATTTCAGTTCAATGCAGCATTTTTTCATGCATTATACATGACCTTTGTTGTCTTAGCAGAATTTCTATTTTGAATTTACTTCCTCTTGATTATCTTTGTTCAGGACTATTTCAAATTGTGACAAAATAAAAACTTTACCATCATAAAGCTTTAATGTGGTCATGGCTGATGAACTAAAATAATTAATGTAAATTCCTAAAGGAAGTTTTCAGTGAAAATAGAGAAAATTACTGACCAAGAAGTGCTTATGAAAATCTTTTCCTTTTTCTGTTTGCTCTCAGAAAGCACACAGGGCACTTCTAGGGCAGAAATAAATCCATTTAGTACAGGAGTGCCCCAGATTCCACCAGAACCACACACATTCTTTTGAGTTGCAGCTGGCCCTCAAATAATTTTTACTGCTGCCATCCTTCTGTTCTTGATACAAAGCCCAGATTCACTCCTGGGCCTTAGGGCTGCTTTGGCTCTAGAGAAGCAGTAAGTGAAGAACCCTGTGTAGGGGTCTGAATGCCTCGAGAGCAGTGGCAGATAGGAATATCTTGCATTACAAAGGATTCACACCTTAATTGGTCTGATCCAAGTCCAAGTCCAATTCCTCCCCAGATTTGCTCATAAATACTGCAAAACCAGCTCTGTTTTTAAGGCAATTTAAGTGTCCTTCATGCCTGGCTTATAGCTTTTAAAAGGCTTTTAACTTTCCTCAGCCTGAAAATAAAATAATGTCCTATGGGTGCGTGTAAGAATTCTTAGCTATTATTACTACGAGAATTGATTTATCCGTGTCACACACCACTGTAGGAGATGTAAGGGTGGTTAGGATGCTCTCCTTGGAAGTTTGAGATAATGATTAAACGTTGTAGGACAAGACCACCTGCTTGTTCTTTATTTTGGTATCTAAGAATATCACTGTCACTCTCTGCTTCTGATGTGAGGAAGTGGAAGGACAGCTTGGGAAAATTCCAGTTCTGTGTTGTTCCTGAATTTTTTAACAATTTCTATTAAATTCCTCTTTCCAATTTGAAGGGGGATCATTTGGCATGCAGGAATGTTTATTTTAATGCCTAAGGTCTTGTCAAACTCAGCTTAAAGGGTGACTTAGGTATTTTAGAAGGTTTTGGTGGGTACGGTTTCTTTTTTCTTTCAAAGGAATGCTTTCACATTTATTCCATGGCTTGGAGAATGTCATCCAAATTTTAAAATCAGGTGCACCAGGGCAGATACCTCAGTCCCTGATGAGAAGAGTCTCATGCAGGCAGGGAGCGAATACAAGTGCAGCTCTGAGGGAGGAGGGTGGTGACAGTGGCACCACCCAAATTGCTGCTGCCAGGACAGTGACTCAGCTGAGTGACTGAGTCACAGTGTCTCCCTCCCCTTCCTCTGGCCAGGGAAGGTACTGATGTTCTGCTGGTGCCTTGGAGATGTAAAATATAATATTCCCACCATGCTGCAGAAGCCAAAGGAACAAAAGCTTCTTCCTCCTCACTGTCCGTGTGGACTTGCTCCGGGCAGTCTGATCAGGGGGAAGAAAGGAGAGGCCTGACTAACAGCCAAGCGAGCTCTGGAATCAGACACTAGTCAGTGCAGATTGCCTTTGGAGTCAGGGAGGAGGCCAGGATCCTCCAGAGCATGATTCAAGGCAGGAGGCTCCAGTGGAAGACATGAGTTTGTGTGGGAGTGGGGATGCCGTACCCTGGACAGAGATTCCATTCGAATGGACAGTCATGCCACATTCTGGCTGGTACTGGTTGAATCTTGTGAGTATTGATTGAAATCTCAGGATTAGTAGAGACAGGCAGCAACTCCTACATTTCCAGACAAGATCTAATTGCTTAGAAGAACATCCTGATTAGAGTCAGCAAATCAATATACAGCAATGCAGCTTAAATTGATAAGATAAGGCCCTGCCTGCTGAAAGATCTGCTCTCTGTCAGTGCATTGGGAAATTCCCCCACTTAATGAGGTTTGGAAAGTAGTGCCAGGCATTTCATCTGTATTGAAAATGCCTTGGAAGGCATGTAGTTCTTCCTTCTGGTCTTTCTTTAACTTCCACTTCTCTTCTTCTATGGCTTTGTCTTTAAGTCTTCAGTCATCTCTTTCTTGAATGAAGGTTTGTGCCTGTGCTCTTGATTGCTCTATCTGCACAACCAAACTGCCCAGGTTTCAATTAGAATGTAAAGGTTGCTTTGGTTTGTTCTGCTTCGGTTTTGGTTTTGGTTTTTTTTTTTTTTCCTTAAAAACAACCACAAATCATTTTTTGAATTGTAGCATTGTGGCACGAGATTCTGCCAGTTCACCAGCCTGGCAGCATCATATATCAGTCCGGGAATCAACACAGTGAATAATTCAAATGGTTATTGTTCAGCACTAGTCAGAATAGCAAACCTATTTGGGACATTTATAGATGTCCCAAAATCAATGGGAGATGGATTTCTTCTGTTGCCTGACAGATTAATAATCTTACCCAATTCCTTTCCCCAGATACTAATTTTTAGTTCCTTGGCCAATACCAGACTCAATTCCTTTCAGCAGCTGAGTACAAAACTATCATGGTTTCCCCATGCCAAAGTTTTCCTGACACACAATAATAACAACTCTTGAAATGAAATATTCTGACAGTGGCTAATGACAGCCTTGCTGCATGAATAAATTACAGAACCTGAGTTGCCCTTGGCTTGCACAATTCTCACTCCTTTCTGACTGCAGTGCCTACAAATGGCCTGGTCTTCTTCAGGAAATAGGAAAGAAAGATTCATAATTATAAATATTTATAATTATGTGTATATACACATTTATATGAATTCTAAGATTATATGTTTATTGTAAGTCACTCCTAATTTTCTCTGAGAAATTTTGTAGAGGCTCACAGACACGGTGAAAAATTGGGACAAAGATACAAGAGCCAAGGACAAGGATAAACCAGACGTGATTTACCACTCATAGCAAAAGTGAAGAAAAAAAAAATAGGAGAAATAGACACTTAACATGCTTTCTGCAGATGTCATATTCCTTCAGACTCACGGTCAGTCTTCACACTTATTTACGACCACAAAGTGGTGATGTTTCACAATCTATCCTTAGGAAGAGGTTATCTTTACCAAGTTTCTGATATATTATATTCATAGAAGTGATTGTTATGATTTATTTACTCACTCACTGGCTACTGAGTACTTTCAAAAGTTACTTTTCTGTGTGTTATCTGAGCCCTCGTTTTGATGAGAAAAAGGGTTGGCCTTCTTGTCAGACTTCTCTAACATGGGCCAGGGTTTTACAGCTCAGCTTGGTCATCCAGTGAAAAAGGTGACTCATCTTCTAAATCAGAAAAAGAAATAGCACTTGGATCTGATTTGGATAGTCCCAATCCATTTATCCCACTAACATTTTCCTGTTCCTGTCTCAAAGTACTTGGGATCATTTGCATGTGTACCAAAGAAAGTTTGAAAGGTGACAGAACAGAGAGAGGGAAGAGTTGCAATCCCTGTAGTGAAGGGGTGTAGCTGCAACGTTATATAACAAAACTTCTTTTGATGCTTATTGTTTCAGTTCAGTACTTTTGTGCTTCAGATCTTCCCCCAAGACGGGGAAAGCCCAAATGGAATTTCATCGTTTGCCCTACAACATTTAATCCAGATCCTGCAGCAGAGCCTGTGGTGGCCTTTCACTTCTCAGTTAGCTTAGAGGTGCTGATGAAGGCACTCTCACAGAAAGGGAGTTTGAAAGCCCTCAGGCAAGGGTTTCTGGGTGTCCAGAGGCACCAGGCACCCCTGTAATTGCATTTTCAGCCTCCAGCTATCCTTTCACAGGGGTAAGTAGTTCATGGAATCATCAGGGATCCTGGGATGCCTTGGGAAGGGCAGTGCCAGCAGGACAGGGAGTGATCCTGCCCCTCTGCCCAGCCCTGCGTGGCACATCTGGACAGCTGTGTCCAGCTCTGGGCTCCTCAGGACAGGAGGGACATGGAGCTCCTGGAGCGGGGCCAGCGGAGGCTGTGGGGATGATTTAGGGCCTGGAGCATCTCCCTGATGAGGAAAGGCTGAGGGAGCTGGGGCTGTCCAGCCTGGAGAGGAGCCCCAGCTGAGAGGGGCCCTCAGCCCTGGGTGTCCCTGTGTGCAGGGAGGGCTCAGAGCAGGGCCCAGGCTCTGCTCCTCAGCACAAGAAGAACAGGCAGGAACTGATGGAATATACTCTGGTTTAGAGTCTTAAAATATTTGACTCCATTACTGTTGCTCTTTCATAATGAATTAGATTGATTTTCCTCACTATAACTGTTAAAAGATCCCCTCTGCTTTAAGAAGATGCCAGTCATATAGTAGTTGTCATACCAAAAATGTCTATTTTCTGAATAGTAATAGATATATTGTCTCTCACTGCATTGATACTTTTCCAAACTGTGCAATTTCTCAGCAAAAAGGGAGTTCATGTCACAGTGACTGCAAAAATGTTGCACTGTTATTAAGTGCTACTTCCTCAGAACTGTCTCATATTCCTCCAGTGAGAAGTAAATAGACATTTCTCATGATGACTCACTTTTTAAAAAAAAAAAAAAGAAAAGCTTTTGATATCTCAGATATCTCACGACATTCACATGCCATGTGGATCTGCTCCTCAGGAACTACAAGGGTTTTACCTGGCTTAGCATGAGGAAGGGAGCATAGAGAATCTTAGAAGAAAATATTCATTGCAAGAATGCATGATTTCAGATGCCTGTTCCTTTAAAAATTTGCAGATTGCTGCTGCTGTTCTTGCAGGTTACTAAAAATTGACAGTGTTATTATTGCTTCTACTGCTGAACAGGATAGAAGAACCATCAATGCCTCAGAGTTTGCAAGAAACAGCATTAGCAGTGTTAGAGTGTCTAGAAAGTCTGTGCAACTGAAATAATTTGTAGCCTCTAGAAGTACTTTTAGTGTTATTTTCTAAGGACAAAATAAAATGTATGCCAGCCAGCATTTGTGAAAGTAAATACCTCAAAACTGCTGTCTTACAGCAACTTTGCCTTTGCTACCTGACTTGTTTGCCTTTTGCTCTCAACATTCGCTAACATTTTACACTGCTGAAGTCTTGCTTTTTCCAGACTGCTTGAATTTGTGCTCCGTGTTTAAATGAGTCCATGAGAGTGAAGGGGAACTGTGCTTGGACACAGCAACAGAGTGAAACACAGCAAAATGCAGTCATGCAAACAGGAGCCTAGGATTTTCCTTTCAGTCTCGTTGTGTACAAGCAATGAATGAGCAAAAGAGATTTTCTGAGGGAAAAAAACCCAGAAGTCACTGACATTTGAAATGAAGGAGGGAGGGTGCAAATGATGCCTTGAGAGGTTACCTAGAACAGAGGCTAGACAGTGTTAAAGGAATAAAGTAGGGATTTATTCAACGGCCTTCAATGGATACACCTTGGGCAGTACAAGAGCCTGGCTGTGGTTCCACCCAAGATGGACTCCAGGTCATGAGTTTTCACACTTTTATAAGTTTTGGTCCATTTACATATTGGGGTTACTTGTCCAATTACAGCTTCAGGTTAGGAAGTCCCATCCTTTCAGTTTGCTCTTCTCAATTCACTGTTGTTTACACTTTTGGGGCCTGAAGCTGCAACAGTGTCCTTGGCTCTTGGGCTGGAAAAGGATGGTTTTGTCTAATTAAACTGTGAGGAGAACTTGCTAACACATTATATGAAGTTCAGAGTTACACACCAATGCAACACAGAATCTGGAAAATATGAAAGCTAAAACTTAAGGCGTCACCAAGAGGATGGAGCCAGGCTGGTGATGCTGAGCAGAGGCACCAGAGGAACGGGCAGGAACTGATCCCAGGAGGTTCCACCTGGACATGAGGCAGAGCTTCTTCCCTGGGCAGTGCCCGGGCACTGAACAGATTTTCCAGAGAGGGTGTGGAGTCTCCTCACTGGGGATATTCTAGATTGAGCTGGACACAATCCTGTGCCCTGTGCTCTGGGATGGCCCTGCTGGAGCAGGGAGGTGGGACCAGAGACCCACTGTGGTCCCTTCCAGCCTGAGCCATCCTGGGATTCTGGGAATATCCAACAAGCAGAAGGAGGCACTCACACCATCCCACTCCATTCTGCAGCTTGCTGTGCTTACAGATGAATTTTTTTTTTTTTAATTAAGTAAATCAACAGTTACTATCCTTCCAGGAAAGTGACCTAATTTCTCCTGTATCGCTGTGATGGGCCTAATCTAATGGAATGATTTGGATAGATGATGGGTAGGGGTGAATTCTGAAGTCACTTGAACCCAAAGATGACAAGGATTAAAAGCAGAACTGAACATATTATAACAAAATCATCTTTTGGCCTCTTAGAAAACAGAAAATATCACCTCATGCACTCTTGTGTGATTTAGGTGGACGAAGGAAGCAAAATCCTCCTTCAGTGCCAAGAGTTTAGGTAAAGACTGGGGTTTAAAAATGAGTCCAGTGCATAGGTGACTGAACTGAAAGGTCAGCTGCTAAGTTGAGTATTTCCAGAGCTAAACCTGGGGAGCTTAGAGCTAATTGAAGATCTGTTTAACAGACATTGCTTGCAAGATCTGTGTAGGGTCTCCAAGCCAGAGCAGCTGTACTTTGATGACTGGTTTGAAAAGAGGAGGGGAGGAGTAAAAATGGAGAAGTGAGGACAAGTACTGGAGTGGCTCCTTATGAACCTCACCAAACAGCAAACAGGAAATCAACGGGCGAGTACATTCCAGCAGAAATTCAAAGTGGAGGTGATAATAGGAAGGCTAGACTGACAGGTTCTGGCAAGCTGGGAGGGCATTGCTAGAAAAGCACTGGCGGCTACAAAGCTCAAAGCTCAGGGACTTACCTCTTTCCTGCTTCCCTCCCCCCTTCCATTTCCTCTCCTCAGGAGCAGTTCTTTTATTTCATCCATGAGAAATTCTTTGCTGGGATGCCTTCACTTCCTGAGGTGGAAGAGAACAGGAACTGGCAGCATTAAGTAGTAGGAAAGAAGCAGAGAATTTAAATAATCTGGTGAAAAATTGGGGTGTCCAGTGGGGAAAATGAGTATGCGAGTGAAAAAAAAAATAAATACAGCTGAGCAGTAATTGCAGGTGGGGTTCATCCTGGAGGAGATGGCAAGATGTGCAGTGAGGAATCACAGTTTCACAGGGGTGTGTTTCACTGTGTGGATTACTGAGGGCAGAGAGTGACTTCTACTGGGGCTCATGTCAATGGTAGCAATGGTCTGGAATGAGATGAAAGTGCAGCAGTGGCACTTCATCTCACCTCACCCTTCTCTGGAGACACAAGGTTCTCTTTTCAGATACTTGAGGTCTCGCTAAAGGTCCTGCAATACCTGCAAATTCTTCCCCGGGGTTCTCCGAGCCACAGCTCAGCCCGTAGGGTTGGAAGGCGTTCTTCATGGGCTTGATTAAATGGGAAATACACTCTGGGGTTGCAATAAAATGAAACTGTTTCCTGTTCTGCCTGTAAACATTCCATAGGAAATTGAGGCAGTTTTCACTGGAGATGGGGACACTACCACCAACCAGGAAAAGTTACTTTAACTGTGAAAAACGGCAAACTTCTCCTTATGGCAAATGCACTGAAATGTACACTTTTATCCAGGGGTTGATATTACACCCTTTTCTCGGAGAACAGCTGCATGTGCTGGTGGGAATGGTAAAGCTTTGGCCTGGATCCAATTTGATAATACTTACAGAAAGATGCTAGGGTTTTTGTTGCTGTTATTGTTGATGTTGTTGTTGTTTTCAATTTTTTTTTTTTTGTAATTTTGCTTTCTTTGAATGTAAATTCTTCCAAAACAAAATTTACTCACTGGCAGATCAGCCTTGCAAAGGTGCTGAGTACTCTGGCTGTGGCCCAAAAGTGCACTTAAGCCCGTGCTTAACTCTGAGGACATAATTAGTCTTGCCAATTTCAGTGGGGCTGTTGACATGCTTAAAGTTAAGCATGTGACTAAGTCCACTGCTGCAAGAATGCTTAGCCCTTTGTAGGGTTAAGCCGAGCTCTGTGCTACACAAAAGATCTTTTGTTCAGCCTTGAATGACGAGGACAGGCAATGGAAGGAATAAACACCGTTCTTTAAAATAAACATTGTACTGATCACAGAGATAGCACACATGTTATTAACGCCGAGGCTGTCATCACATTTTATTAGCAGCATTTTAGCAGCACGAATGAGATGATTCACTCCTCTGAACCATGTCTCCATTATCTCTTTGTACCTGAAATGCCTGGCTGGTTCTGTTCCATGGTAACCCTGCAGCTGTTAGTGTTTGCATGGACCCCTGTTCATCTTCAGGCTCTGTACTCTGAATACACCAAGACAGTCCATCCTGTGAGGAGCAGCTGAGGGAGCTGAAGGGCTCAGCCTGGAGAAGAGGGGGCTCAAGGGGGACTTCACTCTCTACAATTCCCTGACAAGAGTGTGCAGCCAGGTGGGGTCGAGCTCTGCTCCCAGGGAACAAGGGACAGGACAAGAGGAAATGGCCTCAAGCTGCACCAGGAGAGGTTCAGATTGGACGTCATGAAGAATTTTGTTGTGGAAAGGATGTAAAGTGCTAGAACTGCCCAGGGAGGTGGTAGAGTCCCCATCCCTGGAGGTTTTCGAGGAATTACTCAGTGCTCTGGTCTGGTTGGTAAGGAGGTACTCAGTAAAAGGCTGGACTCGATAATCTGGGAGGTCTTTTCCAGCCTAAACAATTCAGTGGTTCTGTGAAGTCAGCTCTGAGCAGAGAGGGTCTGTCCGGTGCAGAGACACCACAAAGAGGCACTAACTCACCTTGAGGAATGAAGTGACCCTGGCAGTGCGACAGCCACATCCCAGCTTTGGGCTTCACTCATCCCTTGCACAATGCTCCCACTTCTGGGGCTGTGCAGCTGCGATGGGCTGGGTCAGATCACCCCATGTCTAGATCATGAAATTGTAGAATGATTTGCCTTTGCCTTTACAAGGGACCTTAAAGTCTATTTCATTCCCAACCCCTGCGATGGGCAGGGATACCTTCCATTATCCCAGGTTGCTCAGAGCCCCATCCAGCCTGGCCTTGAACACCTCCAGGGATGGGGCAGCCACAGCTTCTCTGGGCAGCTCTTACAAGCTGCCCCTGAAGGCAAGGGGATCCCAGGTTCTTGTTAATAGACATCCTGGGATAGGTTAAAGTGAAACAACACACATTACTGTGTTTATAAATACATATATATTCAAGCTTTATTTTAGAACAGTTTGTTAGCAATGACAAACAGGTTTGTAGCCATTTTGGTTATTATTATCTATAGTAATACAGCAATATAAAAGCATAAAAATAGCACTTAAGCACCTCTGCAAGTGGCAGATTGTTTTCTGCCATTAACATTCCAGTCTCTCAGAAACCTGTGCCAGTGCCTCACCACCCTCACAGGGAAGAATTATTTTCTAATATCCGATCTAAACCTGCTTTCTGTCAGTCCAAAGCCACTGATCGAGACCAGTGCATCCTCAGGCAAAGAGTGTGAAAAATGGACAAGGCCACAGTGCTGTTATTTCAGATCCCATCATCCTGACAAGCTCTTGGGCAGGTTCTCCCAAAGCTGGAAGCCTGGACAGCTTGAAGCAATGAAGCCCACAGGATTTCCCTGCAGAGCTGCTCTCTGCAGGGAGGTCAGTGCGGTGAGGGACTGGTGGCGTGGCATTTTTCATGGTGCAGCAAAGGGAATGTGAGTGTTTGCAGGCATTTTTCTCCCTAACATTCCCATTTTTGGTCACACACAGTCCCAACTGAAAGATAGCAGCAGCAGTGGTCAAGTATCAGAGGGAAAGGTAGTGGGAGGAACAGATTTTGCACATTGTTGGGCTGTAATTGTTGAGGTCTGTAGAACTGAGCCACTGAATCATCCATGTTGATAATTAAAATGAAGCATTCTTAAAACATAATTAAGAAAAAAAAAGCCTGAAGCTTAAATAAATAATCTTCCCCTATTTACTCTTTATGCATTTTTCCATTCCAGATGTTCTAAGCCTTAGCACTTTCTCCTTTTTGGCCTTACTTTTTAGTTTCCAGGGCATGGCTGCTTTTTATTTATTTAGGACTCTTAAATTTTGTTTCATTGTTGGTCCTAACTACTTTTTAATGGTATTCTTATAGTTGTACTTTTTTCATTTGAAAACTGCAATTTTGACAATTACTAATTCCAAACAGGGGGAAAATTATGGAAAATCAGCAGATTTCAGTAGCCTAAACAGCTGTCACCTCCTAGAGAAGGCCTTTCTAACAGCAACATTTTGGGTTTGAGAGCTGCAGAATCATCTATGAAATTGTCCAACACAATATTCACATTCAAAAGGACTCCAACAGGTCTTTGAAAACATATTTTTATTTCCATGGGGTCTGATGCAATCCTTACCCTGTCTGTAGGCAAAGTCTGCAGCTAATTTCTGCTCATGATTCACCAGAGTTCAGCAGCCTGGAGGGCACAGAGAAAGGCACAGAACATCTGTTCTGGCAGGTTAAAAGATTAATTTCTGAATACTAAAAATAACTTCTTTATAATTCCATCCCATCTTGCTTCCAAGGACCTGACATTTGGCAAATTTTAATGAAGTGAACCTTGCAACACCTCTGTGAGGTTGATGTAAATATCATCCCCATTGACAGATAATGAAATTATAGCACAGATGAAGACAAAGGCTTGGATTCGGGAAGCATCCCATACAGACATGCATCCTCTCTTACAAGTGCTGCTGGGAGCATCAGGGGACATTTTTTCCTGAAATGATTAAATCTGATCTGGACGTCATTGCCCAGACACAAAAGCCCATTTTTGGCTCAAGGAAATTAGTTGACACTATTCGTGGATAGCTCTGGAAACGGTTCTTACTCACAACAAGGCAGAGTCCTCTGGAAGAAGCTGAAAGCAAGAACAGTTGTGAAACAACATTGGTTTTTTGACTATTCAAAATGTTTTTTCTTTCTAGACTGAAAATAAAGCACACGGAAAATTCTGAATACCAGAAGAAAATGGAATTTCAGATAATTTTCCTCCTGAAAACTCTTGGTGATTCATATTCTTAACCCTTGTTTTTGTTTTGTAATTGTAGAAATAAGTTTGCAACAGAAAATGAAAACTTTTCTTTTCAGGAAGTGAAAAAGATTGGGCTTAACCTGGAGAAAATAAAGCAAAGTAAACCCCTTGAAATTAATATTATTGGTTGGGTTTTTTCCTTTTCTTATGGGAACAAAAATGTCTCCATTGACTATGTCCTTCAGACTCTGGGAAGAAAATATGCGAAACATCTTTTTGTTATTCCTTGGCAGCGTCAGATGGTTTCAAGAATATTTTTTAATTTTTTTTTTTAATTTGATAAGCTTTATTAAGCTTGCTATACATCGTTATCCCGTTGTTTAGAATATAATCAGTGGGGTGAAGAAACTTAAGGGGATGGAAAGACAAGAAAGGGTGAAACTGAGAACAAGATTGATTTCCCCCACATTTAGCTGTCCTCACTTAGTTTAATCTCTCAGATGAGAGAGATGAATCACTCCCTCGAGGTGCTTGAGACAGAGCCCCATGTGAGCAGCTTGAGCCAGACATCCAGTTTTCAGAGAGCTGATACTCAGCAGGACTAATCCCGCCCCAGTTCCTGCCTCTCCTCTTCTAGTGGGAATTGACAACTCCAAAGGACAGTCAGCCCCATGGAGTTTCAGTTCCCAGCCCAGGCAGATTTTGAGTGATCTGCTTATTTAATAATAGCAAAGAAATAATTACCAGTTTACATGAATTATTGTGTTGTTTATTCATAACTCCGTGTCTTGAATAAGGATGGGTTGGTTGTAGGTTTAACTTGGATGCAAGAGCAGCAGAAGTCCGGGGTGAAAGTCCACCAAGCTCAGCATCCTGGCCCATGGAAAGGTAAATATCACATTCCATGGAAAACAGGTGAGAATCAAGTAAATCTCAAGTGACGCTCCCCCAGGATACTCTTCCAGTCTCTAACAGCCAGCTTGAGGATTACCTGAGATAAAGGTGATACCTTGGAGTCGTTCATGTTTTGACAGCCTAAATGGTTTTGATCCTGTGAAAATAAAGCCTGGCAGGAATACAGCATTCCTTGCAGCCTTCACCTCCAATTCCATGAGGGGGAGAACCTAAGGGATGGCTGGAGTTCCTGCAGACCTGTCTTGGCTAATTGAAGCATCACTCGCTTGCCACCTGTGACCAGTGTACTTTGTGCAACATGGATTTCAACACAGGATAATTCAATTTCTCACTTTACTTGACCACGTGCTGTAGTAACTGTGAAGAGCTGGGTGGACAAAAGGTACCTTGAGTTTATAGTCAAAGGTCCATTATGTGGGGTAGTGTTGCATGAACATATTATAAGTTTTTCTGCATGCAGGCCTGCAGAAAAAATCTTCTCATGGGAAAGCATTTTTTACTGTCTTTTACTCTGTATAAGTTTTTATAAACAAATCTCTGAGCTGTGTTCAAGGACACAGATGGTTTCTCTACCTGTCTCCTGATATAGGAGATAGGGGTTTTCTTCCTTTCAACCTATGAGGTGAAAAGTTGTTATCTCTGATTGTGTAAGCTATTCTAGCATTTCCTTAGACAGAGCTTGAAGCAGGAGCTTCGGATACTCCGGACTGGGCAAATAATAGCCCAAATCCTTTTAATTATGAAGTCATGTTAATAAATAATATTTAGCCTTCTAATATAATTGTCAAAAGTCCTTTGTTACTACACAAACCACAACAATAGGATGCGAGGAGTTTGTAGTCCAAGCTCTCACAGGAAAATGAGCAAACCGAAGTGGTGCTTCAAGAGAGCAAAATCAGGGCCTGATTTTTGTGTGAGTGCTTGAACACACGTGTACACCTGTGGATGCACACGAAAGGTCAAGCAACCATCGAAGCAAATACACAGAAATGGTTTTCCTTTGTGGAAATCAGGGCCTTCTGATGTCTTTGCTTGAAAGAAAAGCATGATTCCCAGCTTGGACTACAGATTCATTACTTAAGGTTCCCTGAAAGATTTGAGGAAAATTTAGGTGTAGAGAATTCTAACAGCAATGTTAAGATAATGAGAATGTAAAGCACTACAATATCGGAGGAGAAGGAGAGAGAAGAGCTGATTAAGGGCATCGGTTATAAAATAACAAAAAAAAAACCAAACTCAAAACAAGCAGTGGTGGTGGTGGTAATGCCTTGCATGAAGATCCTTTTTGTTATCCTTCAGGAAAAAAGATCTACTTCCTGACCTGCTAAATTATTGGATGGAGCAGAAATTGGCTATCTCACCCTGTTCTGTGCAGGCAAGTATCTTTTTTCAGGGGCTGCATTTTAGCACATGCTCAAGACGAGCTTGCATCACCATCTAAATATTTTGAATTCAACCATATGCAGAAGCACATCCTTCAGTTACAATCTCAAGCATGTACTTTTGGGAAAAAGCAGTAAAAAAAAATCAGTTTGTCATTGAAGTCAGCAATTTTGACTCTGCTCCGAATGTGGGACTGATTGGTATAAACTGCCATTTAATGTAGTATGTTTTCAGAGTAGAAACATATTTTATTATGTCCAAATCTATCACGAGGCCAAATTAATCTCTGGCACACAATAGGGATGACTCTGACCTACTGCATTTTTTTCCCTTGAAAATCAAAATGCATCATCCAATTTTTATTTAGCTCTGGGAAAACCAAGTAAATTAGTATTTTTTAATTTTACTGATTTAATTTATAAATTACATAAGCAATGTATAGACAAATGGTGACTATAAACCATTAAAACCAGGTAAATTGTGATACTTACAAACAACAGACTTTCTGTTGTTCATTTGTCTACTGGCGACATAGAAGACAAACTTGGTATAACTCTGCCCTGACTCCTGGGTTATACTTGTTACTTTGGCAAATCCTTTTTTAATCAATAAATATGAAGGCTAAATGAAGAGGAGGTTTTGAGCAATGCAAACCAAAAAAGGCCTTGCTTTAGGAAATAATATAAGCATGTATGGATGCAGTCCTCCTTAGAAGAACACACTGGGCTTCTCTGGATTTAATCCAAGCATAAATCCAGCAAAGGATATGCTCTAAAAACCTTGTCCTAGCTGGACATTTGGTTTAGGGTGAAATCAGCAGCATTTACATTAAATTTTCAGAGAGCAGATCCAACTAAAATGAAGAGGAGAACTTGAAAGAGTTATCTGCAATTTTCACAAAATTACAACAGTTTAATTTAAATTTATATTGTTCCCATGGCTTGTAAATTGGCCCATGTTTGAGTATGCCTGTAATAATTTTCTTGGACAAATTGTAAATGGCTTTCATGTTTGAGATATTAAAGAACACTTTCCTTATTTAGGAGGTTAATTTTGCAGGGAAATAGTCTGATAGAAAATGTGTTATTTTACATTCAGAGAACACAAACCAGATTCCTGATGTATTGAAGGCGTTGGGACCAGGCCTTGCCATGACCTGCAGTGGGAGAGATGTGGGAGACTCCATGTGAGCAGGGCACAACCTCAAAAAATCCATGTATCTGGTGCCTGATAGAATCTGAATCCAAGCAGTTTTCTTGTCCAGCAAATGAATTTACTATTTATTTAATGTGAGATTGGACAGGCTGAAATCACATCCATCATTGTGCTCCTCCTGTTGTCACATCCACATCAGCCTGTCCATTGTGGAGACCACATGGACAGAGGCATTGCACTGACCACGAAGCCACAAAATGAGGCGGAATGTTGATTCCCAGTCATGGGCAGAAAGCTCCAAAGCTGAAATATGTCAAACAGAAAAAATAGTCATTGGTAGCCTTTAAATAAAGAGTTTGGATGCAGTCCACCAGAGCATCTTTGTGGGACTAATCACTGAGGCTGCGGTAATGCCAGAGTTGTTGAGATGAAATTTATGGGTAACTATCTATTAAAAGTACTGAGCCATAATGAATTCTTTCGGAATTTATCACAATAGCATTAATTACTATACATTTTGCAGGCATTAGTGAAGCTCTCACAAGCATTTTCCAGATATTTGATCATAATTTAGCATTAGTCAGGCATGAGTTAATGGACACCAAAGGCTTTATTCCCTTAAAAATCCCCTCTTGTTTGGTGAGTCCCCCTGCTATTATATCATTTAATATTCATTTTCATGACACTAATTGTGTGGTATTGATTCAGATATTGCACATTACCATTGGGACTCCATTTTAATTCAGTGTTAGTGCAGCATTAGAATGTAAAACAAAAGTGTTAGCATTTTAAGTTAAAAGTTTAACTAAAACATTTCCATTTAGTGGTATTCTGCTGCCCCCATCGAGTCAAGAAGTCAATCCAGATCTTCCTTAAGGGTGCAGATTTGTAAACAAATGTCACACCACCTTTTATTTTAGCAGCCAAAAGGATTTCCGAAATATTTAGAGGGCCTAGAGCCTCTGCAAGGCTCTCTGCAAAAGTAAAGGACTTTTTACGAAAAAGTCACTGGCATATTTGACTTCAGGCTATGAAACCACCTCCAAGGGATTTGCCACTTGTTGCAATATTGAAATATTGCCAACAAATATTGAAATGGTGTTGTTCCACCAAGGGTAGACTAAATTTGGATTTCTCTCTACTGGACTTTTTTTTTTCTACAATTAAGCCACAAAGCAAATGCCCCAAGAGGAGAGAAAAGAGCACTTATTTTCCCCTTCCTTTATACTTGTGTGCCTCCCCCCATGGCATTATCATGCCATATGAGGAAAGGACACAACCCTTGTTCTGAGCATAAAAATGTCCCATTACAATGAAAATTCCACACATGTGGCTTTTAGGATAGTGTCCTTCAGATTTCTTTTCCCTGAGCCTGGTGTGGTCCCACTGAAATTTGTTAAAATATGGCTCTAAACTTCAAATTTCTGTACATCTGTTCATATATATTACTCAAGACTTTTCTTGTTCATACCAGTCTGCTAAAATTTATGCTCATTGAGGCTTGTATATCTTTTATTTTTAAGGAAAAGGAGGTTTGGTCACTCTAATTAGACTGTAAGGAAATTTTTTAAAAAACTGGATAGTTTTTTGCTAAGCTGTGGTCGTGGCTATCCAGAGCAGCACACAATTAAATACACTTTTCCCTGATTCAAATGGTCCATCCAGAAAGCACACCCTTACTTTTTAGGCACCTATTGGTTGTCTGAGGTAGAGAGAAAAAACAGAGGACAGAGGGACGACACAGAAGAGAAGATATGGGAAGTGAAAGATAAATGGGAAAGAAAAATCTGCTTCTGTATGCATGACAGGGACAGAATTCTGCATAGAATCTGCTTCTCTGTGTGGAACAAGGACAAAATTCTGCCCAGAATGTTTCCAAAGTTGTTTCCCAAAATGATCAGTTCTAATAAAAAAGCAGAATCTGGACCCTGGGTCATTTCTCTTTTGGAACAGAGGGCTCAGTCTAGGACTGCACATGCAAACAATGCTGAGTAGAGAAAGAAATCAGGCAGCTGCTGGATGCGACATCTCTCTCGGTTCCCTCAGATCATCTCCACCTATCTGCTAATGGAGATAACCTGACATTTTTGTGCACACTGGAACTCGTTGTGGAATTCCATGATGATCCATCTTCACTTGTGCTTCCTGAATGAGTTGTAGTTACTGAGATCAGATGCCACAGTATGGTGAGACCTCTCATTTGTGTCTCTCAAACCTGCTGTGAGCAGTGTAGAGCAAAACCTAGCATGCATCAGAGCATCTTAGCACCTCCCAGGAACAAAACAGCCACAGCTCTGCTTCACAGAGCAGAGTGAGGGACTGAAATGAGATTTATTACTGTTAAAAACTCCAGAAAGCACTTCTTAGATGTATCTCCCCAAGAACGCTGGCAGCTTTGCAGCATCCAAAGCTGTATTATGTACATCATAACTGCAAAAGTCTCATATTTCATAGCCCAAACCCATGAACATTTAAGAATATAAGAATGTAAAAATTTTGGTTGAAATATTCAATATAAATAGTCTCCAACAACAACAATATTCTTCTTCAGTTATGCTTTTAAACTCAAGTAGTGGGTTTGTGTCCTTAGTATTCCTAAAGATGTTAGCTTTTCTTGGAGTCTTGAAAATCTCCTGAGGTTTTTAGGCTAAATTTATGCATATGAGTTCAGCACTGTCATAAACAGTTTCATAATAAAGTTGCATGAAAATTGTAGTTCTGAATTGCACCACTTGGCTAGCCAGAGCATCTCTCTTTTCTACTCCTGGCCAGTGCCAAATCTACAGAAAGATACATATAAAATCTTACAGAGGAAGCTGAATAAAAAAAACAGTGCCAGCTGGGAATGCTTTATTCCCTTCTGTTGCTATTTTGTCCTTCAGGGCTGCTCCTGTAGCTTAGCAAGAGCAAATAATGATGAATCTTAATTAAAGTCTTTATAGGTACCTGACTGGTAGATACAGATTGATCTTTTTCACTGCAGTTAGCTATGGGAAACTTTACTTGAACCTCTGAAAAGGCGGCCTGAAATATAAGTCAAGTCTGTGATGGGCATAGATAAAGCTTTGCTCTGTGCAGGGTGTCCTACAGAAAAAAAGGCATGTATAGAAAACTTCAGACATGCTTTGGCAATTTTCTTATGGTGTTCTTACCCTGCTAGTTTTGGGAAATCCTGGTTTTTGAGGCCACATGGTGAGCCATTGGTTTGCTGTAGCAGTGTGTCTTGAATTTCCCAGGGCACAGAGATATTCCAGATTGAGTGTCCAGCTCAATCTGGAATATCCCCAGTGAGGAGACTCCACACCCTCTCTGGACAATCTGCCCAGGGAAGAAGCTCTGCCTCATGTCCAGGTGGAACCTGCTGGGATCAGTCCCTGCCCGTTCCTCTGGTGCCATTGCTGGGCCCCACGGAGCAGAGCCTGGGCCCTGCTCTGAGCCCTCCCTGCAGACAGGGACACCCAGGGCTGAGGGCCCCTCTACTTCTGAGTCTTCTGCAGTCCTTTCTTGGAGTGTTGTCATCTGACAAGAAACTTACTCCAGGCATTGGAACATCTCCAACAAAATATTCTTCGGCAGTTACGCTCCAAACAAAGGAATTGATAATAAACCGTGTAATCCTCACCCAAACACAGCACTGAGCAAGGTCCTTACCAGACACTGATTTTTGCTAGAGGTCTAGAGTTTCTTTCACCAAAATTTCAGTGGGCACAAAGCTTTCTATTCTGTTGAGAATATAGATCTCAGCAGGCTGATGGAATCAGCACTTTCTTTACCACCCCAGTCCATCACCAATATGCAGGACTGGCTTCCTCAAGCTTTACTATTTGATGAGCAGTTTAGCAGCAAGGATCTTGTACAGCATTTGTTACTAATGAATTTCAAACCAACCACGTCTGGTTCTGTATTATGTTCTCTAATTATCTAAATCTTTGTGTGGTTTAGGCTGGGGAAGCAGTTCCACATGGCAGCTGAGAACAGAGCAGCACAGACTGTTCTGCTTGGCAACATCTGGGAGTTCAGAGTAACATTACCTGAAGAGGAAGCAGTTCAAACCTATTTATTGTTAGGCTTGTGGCACCATAACATCATGTTGGGCTTCCCAAAGCCATGAAAATTTTTCTTCAGATACTTTCAGCAGAAGTTGCTTGAGGTCCCTCTTTTTGTTTTGGAAGGAGTCAGTGTTGGATCTTCCTGGGTACAGATAGACACTTGTCCCGTGTTGTCACAATTGAGTGTCACTCAGAGAATGTACTTGCTATGTTCTGCTCCTGAAGAACGAGTTTGGGGTTGGCCTGAAATGATGTAGTGATTTTGGCAAAGCTTTTCAGAAAATTTTTGTAAGAAGAAACAGTTTCAGTTGCTCAAGTGGAGCAAGGATCTTTATCCCTTTTTATGAGAACACCATTTTGGATATGAGGGACCTTTTAGATGTGAAGAATTGGTTACCCTTGTCCTATTCTACATCTAAGGCATTATCCATATCCACATTAAGGATATTCTGGTTTAGACTGGTGGGAGAAGGTTCCTCTGCTGGCTGCTGTTCATAAAAGGATCACTGTCCGAGAACAGGGCTGTCCAAGACATGGGAAAGAACAACTGGAGCTTGGTGCTCTCTCTGAAGTGGTTGGGATACTCACCTGGAAAAGGGAATGCCCTAGCTCTTGTCCCTCTGCCAGTGATCACTTCAAGCTTATTGTGAAAATGTTTCAAAAGGGAGACTGAAAAGCTGTCCAGATCTGGCACAGAGTTTGGAGGCCAGGGCATTCTGGGAGCTGGGGATTTGACACTTCTCCATGGGAGAAGGCAGTGAGTCTAAATCTCTGGTACTTTCGGTAAGCAGCTTAAGGACTGGGTTAGGCAGAAAGAGTGGCATTTCTTTATTATTTTTTCAGTGTTACCTAATGAAGCTTTTCATCTCCAGTTCTTTGCTTTTATTAGAATTGTCAGCAATGAAAACAAAAACATTTCCATTGACTTATAATGACTTTTTTCACAGAATCAAAGAATATACTGAGTAGGAAGGGATTTTCTTCTCTAAGAGAAAAAAGAAGAAATTACTTATTCACTTACGTTCAAGGCTAAATGTTTTCTATGTTTGGACTAAGAACTGAAAAGTTCATTATTTGCACAAAGTATTAACTGTGAGTAAGTGCTTAATGGGTTTCATAAATATTTGAATATCATGTAGAGAGAAAGGAAATTCTAAGTGCTTTGGAGGATTGGATCAGAATCTGAAAGATCTTGAAAAACTGGCAAACCAGTCCAAGGTAAACAAAAACATTCTCAGTAAAGCCAAGCACAAAGTGATACAAATAAGAAGGAGCAAATACATCTAGCAGGAGATAATTCCCAGGCAGAAGTGCTACCAAAAAATATGGGGATAACTCTGAGTGACAGAGCATCAATGACAAAAAGCTGTGACAAGAAGATAAATCTCACAGATTGATACGTTCAGAGGTCCTTCACTGACAGAAGGACTGAGTCCCCCTTCATTTTTGGGCAGAGAATTAGGTTATCTATACACTAAAGAAGTGAGTGGGGGGTGTTTTACTTTCTTCACAATCAAATTTGGCTACAGAAGGGATTGTTGAAGTTCTCACACTCCTTTATTTGTTTAATGTTATTTCTCAAGGCATCCAAGTCAGTGTTGGTAAGAAGTGGAAATGTCCTGGAGGGCCGTGTTTGCTCATCACCACACACACAAATCCTTCCTGGGTCTTCCAGCCCTGTGTAAGAGGTGCACAAGGAGGTGATGCTTCCTTTCAAACCACTCACAGCTGCAATTCCAGCCACCAAACTGCAACATTGTCCTGGGGGCAGTGCTGCCATGGCATGGCATGGCGTGAAATTCAGGCAGTCACTCCAAGGCTTCTGTGGAGATCAGACATGATTTCCTCAGTGGACAGACCACAGAGAGGAGGAACAGGGCATCTGACCACTGCAAATAGACCTGCTCAGGGCTGCTGGAGTAAGAATGAAGCAAACCATTTAGATCCCCACCAGTCCAGGAGACTTTTTTTCCTATTCTAGTACTAACACACTGCTGCTTCTGTTTCCTATTGCTTTGTGTTCCCTTTATATCACTTGAACAGTTCAAAGGGCCCATAAAACAAGTGTCAATAACCTTTGTGCATTCGTAATCATGCCTTTATGCGTTCAGACTGCCTAAAAGGGCTGGGGGATAAATAAGAAGGCTCAAGGTGTGAAATTAAACCCTGAACTGGGGAAAAGAAAATATATGTGCCTGGTTTATGGCCTCCACGAATGGAAAGAAATTGGTCAGGATATGAATCTTCTATATTTGGTACCAGGAATATATTGGGGTGGGGGTGGGGAAAGGGTGCTGAATTATCCCTCGGTTTTATCTGCTCTCCCCTTTCTGTATAAGAATTGCCAGGACTACATTACAGCTGGGAGGTCTGGGCAAAAGTGACCCAAGAGACTCATCCTTGGATTTCTTCACTGGGCAACAGGTGTTATTCATGTTCAGCAACAAGACTTCCTTAGTCCAGGCCACAAGAGGACACAGAAAATCTGACAACTTTCCTCTAAGCAAAACCCATGAAGTAATTTGAGTTACAACTTAGAGAGAAATAAACCTTCTTAAAACTCAATGGCTTTCTCCCATACTGGGAGCAGGGCTGCCAAGATTTCTACCCATTAAGGCTTTTTATGGGCAGTTTCTAAAGCCCTGAAAATAGGGATTTCCAAAGGAAATACTGACCCAGATGGAACTGCAGCAGTGTAACTGAGGCTGCAATAGCACTGCTGGGTCCCATAAAGAAGCACGAAAGCATTCACCTGGAATTTGTGTTTGGCATCACATGCCCCCCTCAGTCTTCACATCTTTCAGCATTTTGTGCTCAATGCAAAAAGAATAACTTTTCTTCCTGGGCATCTCTAACATTTTCTGTGTCTGTTATCCTGCTGGCTTTCCTCAACTTTCCCAAAGACAATGGGCACAATTTTTTTATTATTATTTGTTACAAATTGTAATTTTTTCTGTTGGAGAAAATTTTGAATATTATAAAACTAAGCAAATCAAAATGAGATCTCAAGAAGCGAACACGATTTGCTGCAGAGTGTGTGTTGCTCAACTCTTTAGGAGAGAAGCAGAACTAGAAAACACTCCGGATTTCAAAATATCCTTTATTCTTGTGATCTGGTTTAGCATCATGGATTTTGGTCACTTAACGTGAATAGAGCATCCTGACAGATGCAGGAACTCTGTACTGTGCTGATGTTTACATCAGGCTAATGGGGGAGGGAGAACTCACCTGACAGGGATGCAAATTTACCCCCTGCATAGCCATCCCTGTGGCCCACAGAGGATATCAGTGCCATTTAGTGTGGGATTAATCAGCCACAGAGTGGCTTTGAGGTTAAGCATTTGTCAAGAGTAAAAAAGGGACTGGATACTTATATAATGAATCATATAAAGATCAACACCTACAGTTACATCAGGAAGAAGCAGGAAAAAGAAAAATATGTCCAAGAGTTACTGGAAGGAAAAAACAAAACCTAATGGTTTAGAGTACAATCTCCTCTCCAAATGATGCATAAAGGAACCAATTCTATTTTGGTCATCAAGGTTCAATTAGCAGCTTCCTGAAAATGAGCTGCCTAGTGCAGGGCACGGCCAGACAAAGGATACAGGGATGGCTGAGCTGGTGATCCAATGTGGTACTGCTTCTGTGCCATGCTTGCTGAACCTTTCAGGTGACACTGTGGGGATGGAAATTAGACTCCGCAAATGGCTCCTACCACGGGACAATGCCACAACCAAACAGAGTTTGGCTTTGCACTTCCAGAGGAGGTTGTAGCAAGGTGGAAGCTGGTCTTTTCTCCAAGGCAAGTAGCAACAGGACAAGAGGAAAAGGCCTCAGGATGCACAAGGGGAGGTACAGGCTGGACATAAAGAGCAGTTTCTTCTGTTTCTTCTTGGGAAGGTGTTGGGGGTTGGGTTTTGTTGGGTTTTTTTTCTCTTTCCTGTTCTCTCCTTATCACCTGTAGAATTCCTTCCCATTGAGGTGCTAATGAAAACTGATGGCTTGAGAGGGCGAGGAGGGGGAACTTCCTTTGGTTTTGGGAGTTTCTCTGGGTGTGGGGACAGAGATACCAGGATATTCGGGCTGGGGGCAGTTCCTAGCTGGCTTTCTCTCACTCTCTCAGCACCGGAGGACAAACAGGCTGCGGAGGGAGGTCTCCACCACTGCGAGACTCCGTCCCTGCTGCCTTCTCCCACTACAGCC
>VXAX01007036.1:116321-126485 GCA_013399835.1 Leptocoma aspasia | reverse complement strand
GGGACAGCGCCCCTGCCGGCCGTGAGCGAAACTGCAGGCAGGGACAGCGCCGCAGCCAGCGGCTGTCACTGGGTCCGGCTCTGTTCGGTGCCGGTGCCGCGGCTGTTGGTGTGTGTTTGTATATTGTATATACCGGTAAAGAATTCCTATTCCCGTGTCTTTGCCTGAGAGCCCCTTAATTTCAAAAATCTAATGGTTCCGAGGGAGGGGGTTTACATTCTCCATTCCAAGGGAGGCTTTTCTGCCTTCCCTAGCAGGCAGCTGTCTTGTAAACCAAGACAGAAGGGTTGTGAAACATTGGAACAGGCTGCCCAGGGTGGGGTCCCCATCCCTGGTGGTGTTCAAGAAACCACTGGATGTGACACTCTGTGCTCTGGGCTGGTTGGCACAGTGGGGGTTGGTCACAGGTTGGACTTGATGATCTCAGAAGTCTTTTCCAACCTCAGTGATTCTGTGATTCTCTGCCAACTAATTTGCATAGAAAACAAGCAACTTATCTCCAGGGTGAGGAAACTTATCTATGAAAAGATATCCCCACAAAGCCTGGATACACAGGAGCCCCAAGACCCTGGGCACCCCCCTCACCTGGATCGACAGCAGCGCCAGGACTGGTGATCTTCCTTTCTTTGTTCCTTCCTTCCTTCCTCCCTCCCTCCTTATTTACCCATAAAACTTTAGAAACTTTCACAGACCCTCTGACTTTTGTCATTCCTTTCAACCAGGAACACCTGTGGATCTTAGGAGCTCCCTTCCCCTTTGGGGAGGACACCACACTCAGTCCTTGTTTAGTTTGCAGCACCTCCTCCTGAATGCTCCTCCTACACTGACTAAAGTGTCATGCAGAGCCCACTCTGGATGCTTTGCTTGTCCTCTTATTCCTGTTTAAGAGGAGAAATATCTTTTTACTGTCCTACTGCACCTTTTCATTTACATGAACATGGAGGGACAGCATGGTAGCCGCCACCTACCCTTTTAAATATTTTTAAAATATAAACCACACACATTGCCTCTGTCTATCTAAAGTCTTGGTTTATTTTCATGTATTTATGAATTTTCTTAAATCTTCCTTATTGCCAAATGTATTTGCCAAAACAATGAGCAGGAAAAGTATTGTGATCATTCTGTCTTCTTTACAAAACAGTTTTTCAGGGCATTTTTGAATAGATTATGGTCTCAAGAGGTAAGAGAGAAGGTAAAGAAAAAGTTGAAGGAATTTTAGGAATCACAAGACAAATATAAAAGTAGCCACAAACTCAACAAGTTGAAGGCTGGAAGGAAAACAATGCCTTTAAGCTTAGTTTCCTTTTACTAGGAGTTAGAGACTCCATCTTGGGAACTTGGGAAAGTATACTTTACTGGGATATTCAAAGAAAACATATTAAGAACAATTCTTTTTATTTTGACAAAGAATTCCAAAAAGTTTCAAAGGAACCTCACTATAACTATTAATTGGAAAGATTCAGCATTAAATGCTTTCCCTGTAAGAATATGTCACTGAAATATTTTTTTCCTCATGCTTTCCATGAAAAGGAAGACTTCACCTCTAGAAACATTGGTTAGTGTAACAATAGTAGCAAGTTGCAGTCTTGCAAATTGAGGAAATTGAGTTTCTTTTGTAATGGGGAGGATTATTTCCTATAAGCAGCACAGTACAGTTTGTAAGACTCTTCACAGATGCACCAGGTGAGATTTCCCTGTCCTTATAAAAGAGTGCATTTAGGTTTGTCTGCTCCATACTTCTTTATAATTAATAATCAATAATTCTGGGCATGATTAATCTTATGTATCCCATTTCTCCAAATGAAAAAGTATGTGCATACCAAATATGTATTTAGTTTTGAGCTGCCAGCATCTATGTTTGCACAAAATCTTGAGAGAAAATACTCATATTTGCCTTTGTGATATGCAGGGCAGGAGCTGGAGTGCGTGGACATATTTTCATGTGCAAATGAAAGCACACGCAGTGGCCTAAGGGACAGTGAGACAAACTGGAAGACTGAAGTACAACAGTTACAACAATCAGTGGGGACAGGATAGGAAATGACAGCCCATTCTTTCTTCTTCAGGGAGCAAAGGGAAAGGAAATAACCTTCTAAAAGTCTTCCCAAGGAGGAAAGAGAGAAATTTTGGGACTCCATTAAAGGACCCCAGGGCAGCAGGGCAGGGGGGATTCTGTCCCTGTGCCCCTCTCTGCTGAGCCCCCCTGCAGGGCTGCCTCCAGCCCTGGGCCCAGCACAGGAAGGACAGGGAGCTGCTGGAGCCAGGCCAGAGCAGGGACACCAAGGGGATCAGAGGCATGGAGCAGCTCTGCTGGGAGGAAAGGCTGAGGGAATTGGGATTGTTCAGCCTGGAGAAGAGAAGGCTTTGGGGTGAGCTCATTGTGGCCTTGCAGTGCCTGAAGGGAGCCCACAGGAAAGATGGAGAGAGACTCTGGACAAGGGCCTGGAATGACAGGACAAGGGGGAATGGCTTCACACTGCCAGAGAGCAGGGTTAGACTGGATATGAGGAAGATTGAATATCATGATGGGCCTCACCATCCTCATCCCTGTGAGGGTGTGAGGCCCTGGCACAGGTTTCCCAGAGCAGCTGTGGCTGCCCCATCCCTGGAAGTGTTCCAAGGCCAAACTGGATGGGGATCTGAGGAACCTGGTCTGCTGTAAGGCCACCTTGCTGCTGCTTGGCCTCACCTCCTCCTCCTAAACAAAGGCAGTGCTAGGCACTCCTCATTTTTGGACCGTGAAAATTGTGCTGGGCCTTCTGTTAGGTATTTCTATGCTTCAGCATGCACACATGAGTTATGCTTGTGGCCTACAAGGCTAAGAGGGAATTGGCAGGAAGCAATACAACCCCATAATAAGCAGTATTGTATCATACCTCTGGAAAGTAGCAATACATTTGGAAAACATAAAGAAGTTTGTATGTGGGTTGAAGATTAATTTTAGTATTTTGTTCTTCTTTTCAAAACTGCTCTGAAATTGCAAATCTCTTGATTTCTAGAGAAGACTATGTTTAGTGTTTTTGGAGCAATCTACTTAAGTGAGTTTAGTTTTAAGCCAAAGGAAATATGCCCTTATTTACACCCAGTTGACCTCTTCAGGTTCAGTGGACATTTACAAATGGACAAATGGGATAAAATTGTTGTGTAGTTGCTTTATCTAAATCCATGAACCAACCATCACATAACTGTGTCTTCCACAGGAATCCATCCAGCCTGCACAGCTAAGATGTGGTAACCCACAGGAGGTAAAACCCATGATGGGGCAGAGTTAAGTGTAGCTTCAGGAGGCAACCTCAAGGCTGAGACTGGTTGTGGTTTAATCCCGCACAGCCACTCACTCTCCCCTAACCCACTGGGAAGGAAAAAAGCTGGAATTGGCAGGGTGAAAGCCAGAAAACTCATGGGTTGAGAAAAGAACAGTTTATAGGGAAAGCAAAAGCCAGGCAAGCCAGCAAAGCAAAACATGGAATCAATTCAGCCCTTCCCATAGGCAGGCAGGTGTTCAGCCATCCCCAGGAGAACAGGGCTCCATCAGAGATACCTGGAGAAAAAAGTGCCATCGCTTCAAACATCCCCCACTTCCTTCTTCTCCCCCCAGCTTTATAAGCTGAGCATGATGCCAAAGGGTCTGGAATGTCCCTTTGGCCAGTTGGGGTCACCTGTCCTGGCCATGTCCCCTCACAACTCGTTGTGCACCCTCCTTGCTGATGGGGTGGGGTGAGAAGCAGAAAAGGCCTTAATGCTGTGTAATCACTGCTCAGCAAGAACTAAAACATCCCAGTGCTACCTACCCTGCTTCCAGCACAAATCCAAAACACAGCTCCATGCCAGCACTGTGAGGGAAATTAACTCTATCCCAGACAAAACCAGCACATCCTTCAACTCTGACTTTCCACATGCCTGCTAATAACAGCTCCAAAGCTCTCCTGTGACATGTGCATGGTACTTGCATTGAAAGCCAGTTTAAACTCCCAGAATTGAAATGGACACACCAGGATTTCAGTATTATGCCATATAATAAGCACTGATAACAGAATACATGGAGCTGCACTAGTTCCAAGGCCTTTTTCAGACTCATCCAGTATCCACAAAATTCACACTTCCATTGCAATGCAGTCTTTTGGCAAGTCCCTATGCTTTTGGCAGAATATGCCAACATGTGTCTTTATGTTCTTCATTGTCAGGATAATCCTCTTAAAACCTCTTTTTGCAAGTAATTTTTTTTTCATGGATTGTACATACTTTATTGGTGCAGTAATCATCTTGGTTCTGAACATCTCATTCCTTCCATCAAAACCTGTGGGGTGGTTTCTGCAGAGGATCCTCCTATTTCATCTGTATACACGTGTTTTGGGGAAATGAAGCAACATAATGCTTTCAATGATTAATAGTAAATTAATTTCATAGAATATCCTGAATTGGAAGGGACCCACAAGGATCACTGAAGTCACACTCCTGGCCCTGCACAGGACAGCTCTTAGTTATGCTAGCAAAGAGCAGCTGGGCCTGGCATCCATCCTTTTTAAATGCATAAACAAGGATCGTATCTTTTCTAGCTTTGAGTCTGGCCTCTATTTCTAGGGGTCAAAATTTCACTTGTCTGACATTTCTAGTCCTGCAGGTCCAGCTTCTCTCATTTATGACCCCTAAATTCCCTATTCCTGAGAGAAATGTCACAATATAACATAGAATAATTATGGTTGGAAAAGACCTCTAAGACCAGTGAGTCTGCCCACCAAGCCAGCACTGACTCATGTCCCCAAGTGCCACATCTGCATGGTTTTGAACCCATTTGCCCAGCGGGACAAATGTAAAGCTCACAAGGGTTTTATCTTGCACAAGAGCAGCAGCAGAACCTCTGCATTACACCTGATCCTAACTAGCCCTTCCCCACACTGCCAGTGAGCTGAGGTACTGGGAGTTTTCACAGTTTAGGGTTTACAGCAAGACACTGACACAGTCTCCATCAACTCACTTCTCACCAGGGATTAGTTCTACCAGCCCAGGTAGAACTAGGAGGGGAAGAGTTCAGTTTCAGAAGCCTTGCAGCCCTGACCCACTCGGTCCTTTTTCAGACAGAATTCCTGTGTTCCTGCTTTCCTCAGGCACTGCCCTCTCCATAAAGGCAGCCCTGCTGCCTGGCCATCTGCACTGCCACTGGTTGGGGACAACAGCAGCGTAGCAATCACCGTGGTGGGGTTATCTGATAGCCATTAAATGTAATCCAGATTAGGAGAGCAAATACTTCTGAGTCTGCCTGATGGCTTTGTGATGCAAGACCGAACTGTGGAGAATCTGGAACTTGGCACGGGAGTTTTTGCGTTCACACTCAGGTGCCACCTAAGTGCCCTGGTCCAAGGGGACTTGGAGGCAGCTGAAGTGACATTCTGATCACCTAAAAGCAGTGTTTGGCTGCACATCTGTGTGCATCTTGACCCTTTCAAAGGCAAGGTGAAACTCTCTTACACAGGATTTGTATCTCCTGCTCTTTAAAGAAATACTTTCTTCATCTGCAACATCTATGGATTTAAGAATTTTTTTCCTGTTCCACCTCTCTGTGAGAGATCACAATGCAGAGAGGGGCGGGACTGAAAAGATAACAGCTTTCCCATTTTTCTAAAAGATTAAGAAGGAGTTTTCACATGTTTAATTTAGACTGCAATTTCTTCACTGGGCTTGTTATTCAGATATTCAGATCCCCAACCTGCAGTACAGCAAGACAGACAATCCTAGATATATCTTGCTCCCAAACACTAGAGATTAGTATGATTAATTGCACAGAGCCTTCTAACAGCTCACAAGTAACTTTTTTCTCGAAGCTGAGTTTTCTCACTAACTGGAAGCAGAAAAAATGCATTTTTCACCTGGCAGAAGAATCCCTAGAGCTGAACACACAGATTTTTTTTTCCTGGATGACCTCAAGTGCTGTAGAAGGGCTGTCATGGCCCAATCTTTATCTTTGGTGCTGTGGTACCCTCTGTTCTGCTTGAGGCCTGTTGCACTGGCACAGAGCTTGTTACCTCAGTGAAGCAAGAATGAGCTCTTCCCTCCTCAGAATTATCAGTCAGGGATCCCTTCAGTTGTGTTTTTATCCAGGGCTTCTTCTCAGCCTTCAGAACCTTTCTTTTGGCTGCTGAGAGATCCTACCACCCAAGTACAAGGGAACATGATTAATGAGTTTATACGTCAGCCTTCCATGTTCAGCCTGGGATGACAGGCTGGGATTTCCCACTGTTGCTAAACTGCTTTGGTTATGGACTATTTAAATTAACTTCAAATCTGATAATTACATTTTCCATTTAGCTCCACTGGTCAGCTCTCACTCACACTTGCAGCTTTCTGAAAGGTATTCTTGGGCTGAGACCGACCAAGCAGGGGGCAGAAGTGAGGTGCTCCTATCCCAAAAACCCCTTAATTCCTTTGGGCTTCCCTGAGGAGCTTTGCCCCAGTTTTGAACCTCCTGAAAAACCAGATGTTCATGCATCCACGATGAATGAGGACTAGCCAGGTATCAATGATGGAGACATCGTACCCTCTAGTGGCAGGAATATCTGTCACTCCAGCGCCTTGGGAGAAGCATTCCAGAACTCTGGAAGCTTGTAAGGGACAGCCAAGTAGGTGGTGAACACCATTTAAAATCTTGTGGAGCAATCCTTTATAATACATTGACATCTCAAAAATCAAATAGAAAGATTTGCCCAGAAAAATGAATAGCAAATTCGTGTTCTTAATATCATCAAGAGTCCCCTTTATTGCTGACTAGTTCAGCACAACATAAACCAGGAATAACTGTAGCAAAGGTACTTTTTTGTTATTTTTCTCTTTTTTCTTTTTTTTTTTTTCTTTTGTTCTTAGATAATCTCAGCTGCTAACCCAGAATTACCACTAATTGTATGAAATAATGCAGCCAAATATCAGACACTTTCCATGCTTGGTTCTCCTCAGCAATATATCCTTCAGGGTTAAACAAAAAACAATCTGCAGGAAGCAAAGTATCCTAGGTTTTGGCGTTATTAAAAATATAAACTTAAAAATTGACTGAGAGCAGGAAGGGTTTATTACCTGACATTTGAGCTCATATCCCTCTAGGTAGTTTTGTTCTTGTACAACAATAGTTGCCTCAGCAAAGCCATGGGAGGTATAAGCATGTTTAATTCATGCCTGCTCATATGGAGGAGGTTGCAGAAAGCTGCTTACAAGTTTGCTTTTGAAAGTCTGGTGTTTGGGGTTTGCTCAGCTATTTGCCTAAGGGCAGGATGACATTCCTGTGGCGTGTGCTTTCTTGAATTCCACATAATACGCTATTTTTTTTTTCCTAAAATCAGAGTTTAAAAAAAAAGGAAACCCCCTCCAACTTCAAGAAATACTAAATGATAGCAAAAGATAATAGGGCTTTAACTGGGTTCTGCTCTGTGATGAAGTGCATATTGTTTCTAAGGTTTGGCAGTGGCAAACTGGTGTAATAACCCATTATTTACTGCAGGGCTGATCCAAACCGCCATCCCATTTTCAGGTTCCCCATCACATCATTCAAAGCAAGGCCATTGCATTTCAGCACTGCTGACAGAGCTGACAGAGTCACAGGTGTGTTGTCACATGTCAGTCCATCCATTTCACTTTGAACTAGTTAGGCCAGCATTTTGTAATTAATTAGACATGTCTAGCTAATTTCTGCTCTGTTCATTACAGAGTTCCTCTGAAGAGGATTGACTCAAAGGTGGTGATCAGTTTTGTTTCTTCTTCTGCTCTTGCCATGAGCCAGAATGCTTCAGTGAATGCTTCACCACAGGCACACCACTCTGCACTAATTATTGCACAGCCACCCATGTGTCAGCACTGACCAATGAAGAAAACAGTAATTCTAAAATAATTAAACCAAATAAATAAAATTGCTTTTGCCGTTCAAAAACAGCACACAATGTCCTGGTGTCTTCAGCCATAATCTTCTGTCCTTGTCAAGAGCCAGATTAATCAACATATGAAATGCAGAGCTTTCAAATACTTCTTTTCCAGAGCTGTGCTAATGGTCCAATGCAAACTTTGGCCTCATGTGGCAGGCTGGGGACATGCATTTGTGTGCCTCCCCTGTGCCACCCCACCAGGCAGCCAAGGGTTAAATCCCAAAAATTGCTCTGGCTTGCACAAACAGGGACCAACATCTCTCCTAAGATGATAAGGGGTAATAATCATTGGGACATAATACAGACACTAATAAATGGCATCTGGGGAAAGACAAGGGATCCCTCAAGGTGCCCTTTGGGGGGAAAAACTAAGATGACTTTTTGTTTTATTAGACATCAGAAATTCTGCCCAGTTGAGCCTCATGGCACAAAGCCAGTAGGAATCATGCTTCAGTAGTCCTACTGCTTGTGAAATGGCTAATTTCACAATATATTTGGAAATCCTTGTTAAGGATAACATTGTTTACCCTCCTCTACAAGGAGAGTTCAAAATCCTTGTTATTGTTCAAAATCCTTATTAAAAGTTATCATACACTGACTGAAAAATAACAAAACTGAGAGCAAGGAGCAGGTCTGGCCATGTGTATGTGATGTAAGGAAAACAAATTCAGAGACTTGGGCAAGAAGTAGAAAAGAGACATTAAGGAAACAAAAACTGATCAGGGAAAGAAGATTCCTAGAGAAGAGGAACAAATGACTGAGGACATCCACTGGCAGGGTTGAGGGATGTGAAAACACACGAGGGACAGGTGAGGTGTGAGAACTGAATACGGATGGAAAGACAAGGTATCAAGACCAAGAGAAAGGGCCTGGGTTTTACTGTTGGAGCTTGGCTGATGACGTGGCACTGGAACTCTTCCTGCTTCAGAGAAAATCTGTCAGCAACTGAAAACCTGCTAGGGTCCAAACTTCCCTGGCTTTTTGCAGCTGGTAGAAAAAATAAACTAAATAGGCTACAAGTTCAAAATGGCCTTTGGAGATGTACTTGTTTTTCCAAGAAATGTGGACATTTCTCATGGCCTGCACTTTTTTCAAATAGCAAACTAAAGCAAGCCCTGCTCCCTTTTTAGTTAATAGCAATGCTTCAATTGCTTCAATTGCAATTCTTTACTGATGCTCCTCTAGGTAGCTACACTGGCCATAAAAACCACTTATAAGACAAATAAAACTCCCAACAGTCAGAGTCCTTAGCTATCACCTTGTGCTGCTTCTTGAAATATTGTTAGAATAAACCGTATACCAAGCAAAACATCTTTAAAGAAGGGCCTCATGGGCAGAAAGGAGTGAGGAAAATGTGTGAGCAACATCCAGCAGACACAAGGTGAGAGCAGGAGGAGGGAGAGGCAGTGCTCCAGACACCCAAGCAGAGATTCCCTACAGCCCATGGAGAGGACCACTGTCCTGATTGCCTAAATACTATGAACTAAGCCACTTAATGAAAAGTTCCGTTAGAAAATGAAAGCAAAATAATTTCAATTACTTAGTACCACAGCTTATGGACTGATGAAGGTGAGGACTTATGCTCCTTTTCCAACCATTTCTTTTCTTCTCTTAGGGAAAAATAGGTTCTTTCTTTCATTTTCTCTGAGTATTCCACTGCATTCTCTATGACATTTCAGAAATCATTGGCAGATTTTTAAGACACTTTTGTGTTAGCACCAATCCTACCCCTCCCTCTATTGTCAAATAACCTGTTTTCTCTTCCAAGGTATTTTTTTTTCTCTCAGAAACCATTTCCTAAAATGTGTAATTTCTTCATCAAGGTGCTTTGACAAAGAAATTAATATGAGAATCTGGCTCAGCAATGGTGTGGCCAGCAGGAGCAGGGCAGTGATTGTCCCTCTGTAGTGGGTGGTGGTGAGACCACACCTTGAATCCTGTGTCCAGTTCTGGGCCTGTCACTACTAAAAGACATTGAGTTCTTCACTGAAAGGGTGGCCAAGCACTGGAATGGGCTGTCCAGGGAGGTGATGGAGTCCCCATCCATGAAGAAATGACTGGATGTGGCCCTCAGTGCACTGGTTTAGCTGACAAGGTGGGAACTGGCCAAAACTTGGACTTTATGATCTTGGAGGTCTTTTCAACCGTTGATGATTCTGTGACAAATACAAGATTTATATATTTTCTTGTTGAATTCTATGTAGTGCTTTTACTCTGTACTCAGATTTATTTTTATATGAGCCCTTCTAGCCTCCTCTCCTCT
>VXAX01007036.1:14090-116057 GCA_013399835.1 Leptocoma aspasia | reverse complement strand
CCTCTCCTCTCCTCTCCTTTTTTTTTTTTCCCTTAATTCAGGAACTGTTGCAGAGACATTTTTTATCAGATCAAATATTCTCTGCCAGGCTGAACTGGCTCTTCAGACTACCATTTCAAAAGAAGGTTGTCAGAAAGGAAGTGATCATGTGAGCCACACTACTCTGACTATATCCCTCTTTCTTAGTTAGCCACAGTAACGTTATTTTCACCAGTGCCACCTCAGCAGCGAGACAGAGTTTCCAGGAACAGGTAAAGGTGACAGCAGATTCCAAGCTGGAACAAAGGATAGCCTTGCTTAATAGTCAGGTGATTTTTACTGGATGTAACCTAGGCACTTGGATCCAGGGAAAGAAAAGCCTCAAACTGAGTTTATTGGCTCCTGACAAGGCATTCCCAAAGTCTGGCTGGAGCTGGAAAAGCCCTGGCCCCCCTCAGAGGATTCTGTCACTTTAGGGAAAGAGATCAGGGTCATTAACTTAATTTCCTGTGTTTTATTGAAATCAGTTCCACACCACAACCTTCAAGACTGGACTGTGTTAAAAACAGCAAAACAAAGCTAAATCCAGCAAGGACATCAATCTGATTCTGGATAAGAGGAGGCTTCATAAAGTATTAGAAAGAGAAAATAGTTTCCCTCAACATTTGTTTGCAACATGGGAATCCATCTATCATTCATTAACTTACACAACTTTTTCCATTTGGAAATATTTTGTTTTCCTAGTTCTTCTTGTTCCATCCCTTGTGTCCTACATTCTTCTCCTCCTTTCTTCTTTCCAGAGCTGCTTCTTCCCTGCTCCATTTTTCCACATTTTAACAGTGCTGAGAAGTAGGCACATGGTGCCAGACAGAAGCATATTTTGGGACTATCAATGGAGTTAATATGGAATAGGTGGGGAAAACCTCACATTAAAACAACAGCAATCTGTCTAAGGCCCAGTTCCCTGCATTTACAGCTGGATTAAATTGTGTTTCACTCACTGAGACGTAGCAGGGTCTGCTCTGCCCACCGCTGGTTCTATTGAGGAATCTTCCTTTCCTGCAGGCAGTAAAATATCTGGCAAAGAGATCTCAGGGAAACAGTTTTTTTGCCGTATCATGTGTGAGGTGTAAGACAACTACCCCATGCTGGAAAAGTCCAAAGAGAAATTGAAATACCTGGAAATGTTCAGCTGAGATAAAGAGCCAATATAAGATGTTTCAAGCATTTGAAAAACACTGAATTGTGTGATGTGATTATATTGCTCATGGTAGTCCATAACAAAATAATGATGGGTATCTAATGACATTTAGATGCAGGAAGCTTCAAAGTGTCAAAGGCTCTAAAATAATAATGTAAGGCTAAAGTACAGTGAAGCCAAAAATTTAATCAAGTTCAGAAAAAGATTGAATATTCATATGCCTANAAACTAAGGGAAAACAATGGCTCCTCCATCCTAAAAAAAAACTCCAACAATTAAAAAAGAAGAATCCCCAGAAGAAAAATACAGAAACCCAAGAGAAAAATAAACCCTTCTAAAGGAGTTACTTCATTAAATCTTTTTAAACAGGGCCTCTACCAGACTCCACTCCCTTGCAGTAACATAAATAGAATGATTCACTTTCACTGAGCCAAGAGCTTGGAGGTTGCCAGTAACCACTGTATTTAATGGGCTTTTCAAAGTCGGTAGGAAACAGCAAATTAAGGATTAGTTAAAGCTTTATATACATGAGGCCTGCCACAGTATAGAGGAGGGATCACACATCCTTGCAATTGTGGCTTCCAAACACACCACACTGAAGGAGAGCTCCAGTGGTTTGTGGAATAAGATGTTTCCCCTTGTTCCTGGATGTAGCACTCACACATGGCTCCTGCTGTAGCTTTGATCTGGTTTTCTCCTCCTACCCCCCAAAAAATACTTTCATGTTTTTGGCACTGCCCATCACATATAAATTTCTGCCTTTCCACTCTTTCCCTGGACATTAACAGGTGCCACAAGGGAGAAGGAGGGTTTCTTCTAAGCCTTTCCACATATATTACACCTGCATGTAGCTCAATGCACAAAATCCTTCAGAAGTTGGTATAGAATGACAAAATAATTTAGGTTGGAAAGACTTGTGGCCCCTGAGCAGACCATGAGTAAATATTGAATTTGAGCCCTTGCTGTATCCAGTCAAATTTTGAACAGCTCCAAGGATAGGGATTTACAATTACTCTGGGAAACTGTGCCAGTGTTTGACCACTCTTGTGATCCTTTTATCTGATCAGTTTTTCTTTAGCTTTAACAAGACTTAAGAAACTGGGAAAAGGAAACAAATCTGTCTGTAGTTTCCAGATGTGCCATTGGAAAGATCCCACAAAGATCCTGCTGATTTTCCATACTAAATGAGACTCATCTGACTTGGTTTTACTTTGCCTCCTCTACATGGCCCATCTGGACCCCCTTAGCACCTACAACATCCCAAATTTAGACAGAGATGCTGTTGGCAACACATCCATGTGCCAGAGCTGCTTTCCTGTGGGAGTCACTCCAGCCTTGGTTCGGAGGGCACAGCCTACATTAAGAGTTGCTGGCTGATCTCAATCCCTTCCCCAAGGGAGCAGGATTACAAGATTAGCTGCTGCAGGGTTTGGGAATTTAGCAGGAATCCAGCAGTGGTCTGGCTGGCATCAATGTTTACATACTACAATCAGTTGTATGTGAAACCACAGCAAACTGTTTTCTTTATACCTTGCAATTATACAGCTCGATACAGATATTATGTTCTAGACTTGACATTGTTATTTTGAACCTTGACACTCTTCATTAAAATAAAAAAGATAAATCAAATCAGTTCTAGTGTACAGAAACCCAAATTTCAGTTTTCAAAGATGCCAAATAGTAAGAATCTATTTAATTAACAGCAGCAGGGAAAAGTGTTTTAATGTGCACAGCTTTTAGGTTTTTTCTTAACTATTTGGCAATAGTTGAGCTATTCTGGATGTCCTGTCTTAATAAGTCATTCTGGACAGGGGAAATGTCTCAACATCATTAATACTCCTCAGAACAACGAATCAGGGAGGAATCCTCAAATCTGGTGATTTTCCTCCCTACTTTGGCTGCTCCTAAACACATCCCCATAATTCTTGTACAAAACCAGGCTTCAGAAAAGTGACAGAGAGAGGAAGAATCAGCCAGCAGCAACTCAGCACCAACTGCTGTGGGATCCTCAATTTTCCCCATTGAGGAAACAAAGTCTTTCCTGGGATGTGCTGTGACACAGGCACATTGAACTTGCTGCCTTTTCAGTTCCTCCTCTCAGCTCTTAACTCTCCACGCACGTAAATACAGAGATTTGCCCTTGGTTTCCCAACCCCAGCAATTCTACAGAGTCCTTGATAGTTCTGAGAGGACTAGAAAGGCTGGGGAGTGCTGGAAAAAAGCTCTCCTCGGGAGATTTGAAGATTGCAATGATTTCTGCCCAGACAAACCTTTCTGGGTTTGGTTTCCACCTTCACAGTTTGCATGCTGGGGAAGTTCTGGTATTACATAAAAAATAAAACCAGCAACAAGAAGGAAAATGCATTTATGGGTGGGTGATTAAAACTTATTTTGCTGGTGGGTAGATCTGTCCTAACTCAACGGGAGGTGCTCAGAACTCCAGGCATGTAAAAATATTTTCCTTAGGAACACGTAGGGCAAGGAGGTGAATCTGAACTAGAGGAGAGGTCAGGCTTAGTCACCTCATTTTCTATCCCTCCTACAGGAGTCCAGGGACTTAGACCTTTTCCTTCCATCACTGAAAGAGATCCTGGCAGAGATCCTGAAATCAGCAAGAGGATGACTCCCAACTTTAACAGCTTAGCAAACTCCTCTTAAGGTTAGAAAATAGATTTAAAATGCAACTTCTGTGTTTTTAAAATAGCTATTGTGAACAAAAAAATCCCAAACCACCAACATTTTTATAGGACTTCAATTTGCTTCTTAAACACACTACTTTATCTCATTTTGGAGCTCTCTTTTCCTATTGTTGATGTACCACAAAAAAGCTTTTCCACAGCAGTTTGTCAAAATTTAGAATTCATGTTTTCTTTTTCTCCAGGACATTTGTGAAAATTACTTTTGGTCCAGCATTGTATGGTAAGATTAAGTTTTCTCTTAACTTACTAAGCTTTCTAATTTAAATTTTCTGGTGTTATTCAAAGGCAGCTGAAATGGTAAAATTCAAGCTTGACCTATTTAGCAGTCTTATTTTTCAAGCCAAATCGATGAATATATTTTAAATTATTTTGAAAGATTGTAACTTTATAGTTTATTTTCTAAACCTGTATATTTAAACTTTTCCACTAATTCCCAGACTTTGCCTCAATCCCTAGATATGGAGACATCGACTCTGCTGTCATTGCTAGACTGTAAATTCTAGAAAAAAAATCTAGAAACTGAGGACTCAATAGTCAAATATCAAACCAAGCAGCAAGACTTGGTTTATAATAAAAAATTGGTTTAATAATAAAAAATAAATTTTATTTATTTTAACCAGAAAATAAATAAAATCATAAACTATGTAATGTTAGGTGATTAATAAAGAGCTGAACAACATCTTTGCCTGAAGGATGTGTTTTTCTTTACAAGTTTCTCAGACAATACAGCCCCAGTCTAGTGAGCCTTAATATAACCTCCGTGATTTGATTTTGTAGGATCTACAGTTTAAAATGGAATAGTTGAAAAATACTTCCTCCCCAAAAGGTATAAGGACAGTTTCTTCTTCCCATTGTGTTTTTAGGTAGAAATCCTGATTTTAAATTGCTTTCAAATGCTTGGTGTTTTAACCAGCTGGAAAGAAACAAGAAGTACCCCAGCTCCCTGCTCTTGAATTTTCAGCAGAATCTAGCAGAAAAAGTGGGAATATCCCCACCGGGTCAAAAAAAATCTTAGTAAGTTTTTTCAGATAAAAATCGAGCAATTATTCAGACTTATTTAGAACAATAGCTTAAAATTTAAAAGTCTCATTTTGGAACAGCTCCAGATTTGAGACTAATAGAGGAATAAAGACAAGAGTTGTGCTTTTATGTTTTCTCTCTTGATTAAGGTGTGTTCAACTCTCATTCCCAAGACCTACTCCCTCCATGATGAAATTGGTATTGATCTGCCTCCAAAACAGAAGCTATTCCTGTGATGAGGAATTTCAGCATGATGAGGGGGATTGACAGGACTGATATCAATCAGTTATTCACCCCTGAGTGAGGGAATTGGTAACAAGAGTAGCAAGTTAATGAAGAATTAAGTGTTGGATCTGAGATCTGGGAAAGATTTCTTCAGAGATTATTAAAAAACATGTAAATCTTTCCTCTGGCAACAAAATCACCACCTGAATTGAAGGGGTATCAACGAAGAGGCTAAATCACATCTCCCACCTGTCAACTTTTCACTCAGTGGCTCCTGTCAAGTCAGCACAAATGTCTCTGCAAATGGACTGTGTTCAGTTTCTGAAACAAATAAACATGCAACCAAATGTCTTTGTTGTACAAAACACTGCAGGCTGACATCTCCATACCTGCTCCTGCGAGCAGTGTTTTACTCTGAGGACTTCCTCCTCCAGGATGAAGGGGATCCAGGTTGGTGACAGCCCTGTTGTGGTTTCCAGCTCCCATCTGGGATCTGGGGCAGGACTGAGATTTTAGGTAAAGACCTTACACAGATGTTTATTGTGCCTAATGTCTCACACACCTCTGAATCTCAGAATCTTAGAATCACAGAACCACAGAATCATAGAATGACCTGGGTTGGAATGGACCTTAAAGATCATCCAGTTCCAACCCCTGCCATGAGCAGGGACACCTTCCACTACCCCAGGTTGCTCAGAGCCCCATCCAGCCTGGCCTGGAATTCTTCCAGGGATGGGGCAGCCACAGCTTCTCTGGGCAAATGTCCCTCTCATGCTTCCCTGTAGCTCCTCCAGATATCAGGAGGTGCCATGAGGCCTCCATGCATCCTTCCCTTCTCTAGGCTGAACAGCCCCAACTTTCCCAGCCTGTCTCCATAGGGAAGGTACTCCAGTCCCCTTGTCACCTTTGTGGCCTCCTCTGGACTTGCTCCAACAGTTTCACGTCCTAACTTATTCTGGTTTGGTACACAGTTTTCCAAACATATTCTGGTTTTTGTACACAAATTTCCAAACACAGGCTTTCCAGACTAAGCTTCTGAGCTGAGCTGAAGTAATCTCCTTAATCAGTAGTAGATGTGTTCAAAAGGACATTGTCACCCCAGGAACCTTGTGTTTGGTACATGTAGTTCAAGATCTGACACTTGTGTGGCAGACAAAAAGTCCCCAAAAAGTGGTCTTTTAGGGACTGTGACTCACGTAGCTGGTAGACCCCATCCTGCTTTAAATCAGCATAAAGGTTTAACAACGTTTTTCTTTATCTCACATTGAAACATGAATGAAGAAATGTGGCAAGGAGCAGAACAACTTCTAAAAGCAAAGACCTGGATGCTCCTGGTGTCTAAGGACTAGATCCTGAGCTTAGTGAGCCCAGTCTGCTCTGTTTCCAGGAGGGAGTTCCTATCCCCTCCCTAAACAAATAGGTATCAGTTCCCAGAGCCAAATTCCCAGAATTCGGGATCCAACGAGAACACAGACAAACAGAAAATAATCTGTCAAGACACTTGGCATAACATAACACAGAAGCCTGGAAATTCTTCCCACTTTAGCATATTCTGTTATTCATTGTGAGGGGGAAAAAAAGAAGGCTGTTTTCAACGGCTCATACAGAATTTCTCTCACCTAAATTGATGCATGTCACTCTCAGGCTGTCTTTAAGACAGAAACAACACAGGTATGTACAGAACAGTTCTTCTGAGTGTTGCAAGGAAAGGCTAAGGGAATTGTTCAGCCTGGAGAAAGAAGGATTCAGGGTGACCTCATTCCAGGATCTGAAAGGAGCCTACAGGAAAGATGGAGAGAGACCCTTGACAAGGGCCTGGAGTGACAGGACGAGGGGGAATGGAGTCACACTGACAGAGAGCAGGTTTAGATTGGATATTGGGAAGAAATTCTTCCTTGTGAGGGTGGTGAGGCCCTAGGACAGGTTGCCCAGAGGAGCTGTGGCTGCCCCATCCCTGGCAGTGTCCAAGGCCAGGCTGGATGGGGCTGGGAGCAACCCGGGATAGTGGAAGGTGTCCCTGCCCATGGCAGGAAGGGGGGAACTTCTTTAATGTTTTTTCCAACTCAAATCATTCACGAATCTATGACTTTATGGAAGTGTTGTATTAGTCTCAGCAGTTTAATCATCTTTGTCAACCAGTATCTTCCCCTCTGCTTTTGTCACCTCTGCTCTACAGAACAGCTGTGAGATAGTATGAACAGGAACATAAGGTTTTAGCACTATTTCCTCTAATCCTCCTTTATTAGAGCAAATCCCAAATTCTCAGGGATTAGGGTCAGGCAAGGTCTGCTGAGCTCTCAGCCACACTGCTGCTGGTCCTGACACTAAGGCATGGAATGGAGAGTAAAAAGAAAATCTTTGCACCCAAATCAGTGTGAGCCATTAAATGGCTCACAGTGCCACATGCTCAAAGTGCCAAAACCTCTTTTGTGCCTGATGAATATTCCTATGAGTGCTGTCCTAGGGACAGCCACTGATTTATCTTGATTATTTCAAGCCTCTTTTATAGAAGCTCCAGGTTTCCTGAAGCAGAAATTTCTCTTCAGCAAAAAGACAGTGTAGCAGCACAGGCTCAGAAGACAAACACCAGAAAAACTAATCTGTGCCCAGCAGCCCCACCACAGAAACCTCTGGTTTGTTGGGGTTTTTTAATGTGCTGATAATAAAAAAATCTTGCTACATTTTAAGTGTGAGAACCATGTGGGGATGATAGGTATTCCCAAACGGAGGACACAGTAAGACCAGAGTGTGTTTTCCTGAGACAGTCTGCCCTAAATTACAGCTTGAGTACCTGTCTGAGAGCAGATCACAGGAAGGATGAGCAGCTGGGTATTTTCTGTGTGTGTGTGGGTGGTCATCTGACCCTGGCTGGACACCAGGTGCCCACCAAAGCTCCACTATCACTCCCCTGCTCAACTGGACAGTAGAGAGAAAATGTAACAAAAGGCTCATGCGTTGAGATAAAGACAGGGAGAGATAAGTCACCAGTTACTGTCCTGGGCAAAACAGACTCAGCTTGGGGAAATCAGTTCAATTATGTACCAGTCAAAACAGAGTAGGATAATGAGAAGTAAAGCAAATCCTAAAAACAACTTCCTCCCGCCTCTCCCTCCTTCCTGGGCTCTACATCCTGTCCCTCAGTGGAGTAGGGAGATGGGGAATGGCACTTATGGTCAGTTCTCCACATTGTTTCTGTTGCTGCTTCCTCCTCAAGGAGGGGAGTCTTTCCCCTGCTCCAGAGTGGGGTCCTTGTCTTGGGGAACATGAACTTCTCCAGCAAAAGTCCCTCCTATGGTCTGCAGTTCCTCACTAACTGCTCCAGCATGAGTCCCTTCCATAGGGGTCAGTCCTTCAGGAACCGACTGCTCCAGCCTGGGTTTCCCCCACAGGGAGAAAGTGCTGCCAGCAAACCTGCTCCAGTCTGGGATCCTCTTTCCACAGGAGTCTGCTCCAGTGTGGGCTTCCCACAGGGTCACAGCATCCTTTGGGTATGCCCCTGCTCCAGCAAGAGCTGTTCCAGGGGCTGCAGGTGGATCTCTGCACTCCCGTGGGCTGCAGAGGAATCCCAGCTCCCTCCTCACTGCCCTGGGTGTCTGCAGGGCTGTTCCTCCCACATCTTCTCTCTCCTCTCTTCTCTGGCCAGAGTTACCTCTGCACAACATCTTTTTTTACTTTTTAAAAAATGCTGTTGCATAGGTGCTCCCACCATTCCTGATCTGCTCAGCCTTGGCCAATGGCACATCCATCTTGGAGCTGCCTGGAATTGGTTATCTCGGACATGGGGGAAGCTTCCAGCAGCTCCTCACAGAAGCCACCCCTGGGGCCCCCCTGCTACCAAAACCTGGCCATGCAAACCCCACGCAGTGTGTGGGCCCTTAGGAGAGAATAAATATGATAGAGCCAAACTGTAATTAGCCAACTGGAGAATAAAACAGATTTAACTCCATGAGCTATAGCCTGTGCTTGAAATAAAACACCTGTGCTGAAAGGAGGCTCTCCATGGAGCAGAAAACAAACAGATAAGCCTTGAAATTCTGTTATCCAGAGCGTTATTTCTCCCTTACTCATGCTAAGAACTAAAGATGGCTTTTGCTCTTCTCTCTTCTCCACGAGATGTCATCATCTCTCCCCTGCCAAGGACAAACTCCTACCTACCCCTGGCTTCCGGTTCTTAAAAATATATACATTGTCAGTGAAGGAANCACAGTGACAGCCAGTCAAACACATTTCAGCTGGGAAGTCCATGCCCTCCCGCAGTGCAGTTCCAACATTAGGCAGTCTCAGATTTTGATTACCAGATGTTTTCTGACCAGAGGTTTCCTCCTCTCACTCCCAGCTCAGCAAACCCTCCAGCACGCTTTTGGTGGAGCTGTTCTCCCTCGTGAGACAGGGAAAGGAGTGAGGGCTTCTTAAGATGAACCTGTGATAAAGAAGTGTTTATCACATAGTTCTGCAATTTCTCATGCATCTCCGATGAACTCACCTGTCCCATGCTCACTAATCCATCTCCCTCAGGCTGCTCGGAGCCTGCCAGACTTCTGTGGAGTTTTCTGCAGCTGCCATATGGAAAAAAAAAAAAAATTAAAGAAAAAGACTGTTAAAATGTTTTCTCCTGCCTCTCAGTGAAAATTCCCTCAAAATACAGCAGTGGTGATTCACAAAAAAATCTGCCTGACAGAGCTCAAAATAAATACAATTTTAAGAACATCCCATCACTGTTAGGTGCTCAAGGCCAAGTTGAATGAGGCTTGTAACAGCCTGGTCTAGTAGGTGTCCCTCCCATGGCAGGGTTTTGGAACAAGTTGATCTTTAAGGTCCCTCCCAGCTCAAACCATTCTTTGATTCAGTGATTTGATAAATAAGAAGGGAAAATTGCATGTGTCTTCTCCTTCCAGTGCTGGGCATACCCAAGGAGTTTGTTCTTAAAATTGAATCATGTTCAGCTCTCTAATTCGTATTTTTTTTTCTTTTTGGCCCTTACTGAACTCCAAAGACCTGACTTTATAAAATNATCCAGAGCCTCCCTCTCCTGGGTGCCCTTATCACTAGCATATGAGCTCATGCTTATACATCTTACCTCCCTCTCCTGAAGAACATTTAGGAAGACTGTCAAAAGGACAGCTTCAGTGATGAAGCCCGTGACAGCGTAAGTGCCATGAACGAAGGCATGGGAGACTCTCCCAGAAGGGCTTGGAAATTTAGTCTCCTATATGCCTGGTAAGTGCCCTAAATTTTAATTTTTCTAAATGGGAATCTGGGCCTGGAGATGTAGATGAAAATTAATATATCTCTAAGAAGGGAGGGAGGGANCTGCAGCTGCCATATGGAAAAAAAAAAAAAAAATTAAAGAAAAAGACTGTTAAAATGTTTTCTCCTGCCTCTCAGTGAAAATTCCCTCAAAATACAGCAGTGGTGATTCACAAAAAAATCTGCCTGACAGAGCTCAAAATAAATACAATTTTAAGAACATCCCATCACTGTTAGGTGCTCAAGGCCAAGTTGAATGAGGCTTGTAACAGCCTGGTCTAGTAGGTGTCCCTCCCATGGCAGGGTTTTGGAACAAGTTGATCTTTAAGGTCCCTCCCAGCTCAAACCATTCTTTGATTCAGTGATTTGATAAATAAGAAGGGAAAATTGCATGTGTCTTCTCCTTCCAGTGCTGGGCATACCCAAGGAGTTTGTTCTTAAAATTGAATCATGTTCAGCTCTCTAATTCGTATTTTTTTTTCTTTTTGGCCCTTACTGAACTCCAAAGACCTGACTTTATAAAATGTAAGGAAGTTTATAAACCTAAGTTTTATAAGGTTAGAAATACAACTAGAAGAAACAATTATAATGTAAAAAATCATTAATATCTGTGGATGCTTTTAAAATTCTACAGCATTTCTAAGCCATATTTCTGGTAAATATGCAAGCAAATACAGAATATTTGTTGATAAAATGAAGGATGGTGTATTGGCCTCTCTTAGAAACTTTCTCAGTAATTTGCAATAAGTTGGCATGCCAGCTCCAATTATCCATTATCTCTAATCTTTCCTATAGGTCATTGTGCTAATTGCCTTTTTACAGAGAAGTGACAATTACAAGACAACATTAAAATAAACTATTTTTTCAGCTTCAGATCACAAAATTAATCCTCATTCTCATTAAGATTTTCTTTTGCATTTCAGGATTGTATTTGTATTATCTTTGGTTAGATATTACATTGACAGTCAATAGTGTCAGGGATGCAATTCCTGAAGGCATTTATTCCTATGAGTGCTGTGGACTTTTATTGGTAACCTCCATGGAAGAAAACAGACAGTTCCTCTGAGCAAAACGGTGAACAGCTGACAGGTTTGTCATCAGGATTTGGGTCTGTCACAGCACAATGGGTTATTTATTTATAGGTCTCACTCCTGTCACACTGTCACCATCTTTAAAGAAAAATTTGCATTGACTAGAGCCAAAGAGAGGAGATATTCACAGAATCACAGAATGTCCCGAGTTGGAAAGGACCCACATGGGTCATCAAGTCCAGCTCCTGGCCCTGCACAGGGTACCCCAACAATTTTTGATAAGGCTGGAATACTAAATGAAATGTAGAGAGCATTTGAGTCTGTGAGTTAATATCTAGACTTTCTGCCCAGATAATCATACACCTTTCACCTTTGAGTGATTTCCACTCTGCTCAAATTTCTGCTCCCCCTACATCAATCAAAATTACAATCTCTGATTTCCTGGTACCCTTTCAATCCTTTATCTGCTTGAGAGCTTTTAATTACATTGCAAAGCTTACATTTTTGTGTATCCATGTATATTAGATAGAAATAGACCCCGAGATAATACTGCTTGAGATGTGGTGTTAATGTGATAAGAACAATAATCTTACAAGTAGCTACAAAAGGTAGATAAGGGATTATGTGATTTTAGGAACTCATTGAAATGTCACAATTTGTCATAATATTATTCATTTGAATAGCATAAGCAATTAGATCCTTAGCTGGTGTGCTATTTTCTGATTTATTCCTTCCACATTGTCTATGAAAGAAAGAGGTTTCAGAAGATAATTTAGAATCAGACCACTACTTAAACCACTGCATTGGGATATTTCTGTGACTGTTTCTGCTTCTAATCAATGAGAACTGGCACTTTGAACTTGTGAAAGCCTCTTTGACTGCACAAGAAGAATTCATGTGTAATACTGTAATGCTCAAGTGCCTTATGGGAATGAGGTAAATCTCAGCAAGTCATTTCCATCACAGCCTGAATATCCACATGGGCATAAAACATAAAACGTCAAGCTTACAGCCCTATTGGAATGATATCATTTCATTGCCATCCTCTTCTTGAAAGCACCTTTCATCTGGCACTATGTTAGACAAAAGTTGAAAGCAATGCTGATAATTGTGTCAGCGACAGAATTTAACTAAATACTGTTCACCCCCAATACAGAATTAAATTCCTATTTTAGACAGACGTGTCCACCTTGGATCCATTTATCAAAAGTCTGGGGAGCCAGCTGAAATTAAATCAATGCCACACACTTTATGGGCACTGGCTGATGTCCAGAGTGCTAAAATGGCAGTGCAGAATTGGAAAGGCCCAAGCACATTGTTTATATGCACTGGCTGAAATCCAAAAGGGTTACAGTAAGTAGGAGAATAAAACATTGGTAACAGGGCCCTCTACTCCTCACTTGAAGCCAGCAAGTGCAACACTTCAGCTGGGAATAGGTGATCATTATGAAACATAGGCACATAAACCTCCAGGCACAGATCCTTTGTGATCCTGAGCACTCAGGAGAGAGAGCAAGAGGCATGGATGTGCTGCCAGCCTCCCAGATAGATCAATGGAACTGTGGCTTTGCTCTCCCCCGTGAACTGTGACTCTCAGATGAGACAGGCTGCTGATGGCTTTTCAAGGGTGCTCTGCTGGGTTGCATTTGAATTTACAGTCTGGGGGTTTGTGAGGAATGGTGCTTAGAAGGAATATCCCTGATGTCTGCAGGCTCTGGAGCCTGCAGCCCTAATGCAGAGCTCCTCAAAACCTTTTATTCACAGGATCATTTAGGATGGAAAAGACCTCCAAGACTGAGTCCAACAATTCCTCCCCAGCCTTCTTCCTAGTGTAACAGATCTATAACAAGGTCATGGACCTCATCTGGAATTTTCAAAATGGGTTTTCTGGAATAAAAATAAGTCCCTAGGTGCAGGGCTCTGTCGTGTTTTATGGCTGTGCCTTGCTGACAATGCACGAAGAAAGGGGTGTGGGTAACCAAGGCTGCTTTCCAAAGGTGGGGAAACATGGTATCTTATACACATCAAGATCCTGGAGATCTGTATCCACATCTCAGAGAGGTCATCCCTAACTCCGGCTGAGTGCAGAACTAGCAGAGATCACAGTGATTTTGTAGCCATTAATTTATTTTTCAAATTTATTGGCCATTGAGAATTCTTGCCCAAAATCTTAAGAATAAATCTGGCCCAGAGAAATAGAATCAAGATCCCTTGGAAAATGTGAAGAGACTGGAAAACAAGTTCATACTGATTCGCAATAAACAAAACAAAACAGAAAACCCAGGCATTGTTATGAGACAGAAATTCTAAAATATTCCATTTGGGGAGTTTGATAGCTTGCTTGCTATCCAGCTTGAAAGCTTTCAAGCATTTCTGCTTTCTCAACACAGAAAAAAGCTGCAATAGCTTAAATTTAAAAAGAAAAAGCACCCTTTCAGGTCCAATTGTGAACCCTGAAACTTTACCTTCTTAATCATCGCCTTTTTTCTACCTTCACACTTGTGCTCTGCTCCTTCGCAGGCAGCATTGATGTCCTTGCTTTTCTTTAATGGAAGTGAGAGAAATGGACCAGTATCTTCAGGGGAGATACTGTTTGGATTTTCCAAAGACAAAACAATGTTCCTGTAAAATAGTAATTTTCCCATACAGCATCATACAGTTGTTCAAAGACAGCATTTTTTTCATCAGGAAAATAACCCTCCAGTAAAGTTTGTTTCATCCCAAACAGTCTAGACAAGGGCTGTAATTAGCTTCTGGCCATTAGATGATTTACAGACAATTCCCTCCCAAAACCTGACATGTAAAACTCGAACTCTTCAGATTTATTTAATGCAGATGTTCTAAAGATGAGCAAATGTAAATATCTCAGAGAACTGTGTGAACATTACCAGTACTTTTGTATCTTGGTTTCAACAGCTGCAGTTCGATTGTGTGTACACAAGAGTCTTGTGCAACTTGAGACACTTGAGGATACCAAAGATATTCACCTGAGCTGGACAGAAATGACACAGGACTCATGGAAAACCTTCTGAAGCAGTAGATCCAGACAAAAAAGGATACCACAGAACAGCTCAGAATATGTTACATGCTGATCTTTAGACAGCTGAGTAACACCCCAAACCTGCATTCTAAATAGAGCTTTTAAGGTTTGATTTTTCAAGTATCTTGACCCACATGTGTATTTATGAGAATCTTACCCCCCAAAAGAAACCAACTGAAAGTAATTCCAGCTCATTGTCTTAGAACCAAGAAGATGAATTTTTGTGAGGACAGTCTCTTGTGTAAATGGCTGCCTTTAACATTAATCTTCAGGGACATCAGTGCAACATTGGTACCCAAAGAGGCTTTGCAGGAGAGCAGTTTCATGGAGCAGTTGCTTAATGTGCTGCAGAGGGGAGCTTGTACTCACATTTGTGAATGTGGGAAGGAGATCTTGCTCTCTTTTGGCAGTGTTGAAAGGAATAAAGGCTTACTTTTGCTCCCAAAGAAAGGACATCTCTCTGATTGTACACCTGATACAGCAGTGATGAACTAAGGAAAAGGATGGAATCCTCAAGGATCACTCTTCAGAACAAAGACAAACTTTTATTATCCCTCAGTATTACTAACAGAATCTCAGGGTGTTGCTGAAGAGGATGGGCTCTGACAGCTGTGAGAGTGTATCAATCATTTGGCAGATTTCATACCCTTACCTGTCACTAAAATAAAGGTAGAAACAGCAAATCAAGATCTGGATTTATAAAAGCAGCACTCAGACTGAATTGTAAAACCTGGTTTGGAATTCTTACAGGGTTTTACACTATTATAAAATCAGATTTTTGCCAAAGACACCAAAATATTGGGTTTTTTCTCCATCTGAATAACCATTTTTACTTAAGCAAATAAGATATTTTATCTTTCTGGGAAAAATACAATAAAATAGACACTTAATAACACAGAGATAACAATGCACAGTTTGACCACTTTAAAAGAAAAATGAGTAAGGAGGAGGTTTTGTGAGACTACAAGAGAAGATTCCTGCATTTCACTGGAATGTTAGGAAAGTAGTTCTTCAGAAACATGCAGTGTCCTGGGGCAAAAGCTGCTTGTGATACATCTGTGATGACAGCAGTTTGTTAGAGACCCAGATTAGAGGGAAATGTTCCAGCATGCAGAGACTTTAAGGTTCTAAAACTACAAAAATTACAGCAATGGCTCAACAGAGCAGAAATCTTAAGGGGAGATGTTGTCGGGGTTGAAGACATTCAGGGTACAGCCCAAGAAGTGGTGGAGGGAGAGCACATTTACATAAACAGATGGTACAAACTCATTGCAGGGCCTCCTTTTTTGTTCCAGCTCCCACTTCAAAGCTGCTCTGCTTAACATCCCTGCCTGCCTGCACTGGGCAGCTGAGGATGAGCTGCCATTGTCTGTCTCACACACACAGCTCGGCAGCCCACAGCAACTTCTGTGCTCAGCTCAGTTCCCAGCAGGAAATGGGATGGTCCTCCTCCTTCCCCTGCAAGTGTCACTGCAGCTGCCACGCCACTCAGGAGCTGGAAGGGCCATGTCCATCCACACCCCCTCCCTCAAAAGGAGCAGGGCAGCACCGCCACTGCCACTTTTCTCAGCCTTTATCTCATGGCCTCTGGAAAAACGTTTCTTCCCAGTACTTGTCTGATAGCTCATGACCATCTTCCATCCATCTGATGCTGCTGTGGGAAAAGGCAGATTCTCTGTTACTCTGCAAACTTTTCAACACCATCTTCCTGTCTGATTCAGAGGTAAAACAGGTCCTTAAACACAAAACAGATCCTTTTTTAACTGCTGCATTCCACATCTCCCATCTCTTCTTTAGCGTTTGGAGAGTCACTCATGAGGATCAGCTGAGGGAGTTGGGGGGCTCACCTGGAGAAAAGGAGGCTCACGGGGGACCTTCTGGCTCTGCACAACTCCCTGACAGGAGGGGACAGCTCTGGGGGATTGGGCTCTGCTTCCAGCGAACAAGGAACAGGGCAAGCAGAAATGTCCTCAAGCTGCACCAGAGGAGGTTCAAGAAGAATTTCTTCATTGAAGGAGTTGTGAAGCATTGGAATGGGCTGCCCTGGAAGGTGGTTAAGTCACCACCTCTGGAGATTGTTCAGGAAATTAGTGGATGGGGGACTCAGTGCTCTGGTGTAGTTGACAGGGTGATGTTTGGTCAAAGGCTGAACTCGATGACCTTGGTGGCCTTTTCCAGCCTTGATGATTCTGTGGAACTCATGCCTTTGTTGAATAAGTTCCCTTCCTCCATTACAGCAGCTTTGATATGTTAACAGGTGTGTGTGGATACACTCACACCTTGCTCATGTCACACCCCTTCCTGTCACCTTCCTGCTCGCATAAAACCAAGAGAAACAGGCTGGCAGTGGTTGCACTCCCTGAGCTGGCCCAGGATGTCGAGGCATGAGGATCCATGAAAAGGACAAGGAGATGTTTTCTGCTTCTTAGATTATCATGACTGGAGAACATGTGGATTGTTTTCCAGATGGGAAGATGGGCACTGCATGGGAAAAGAGACTTTAGACATTGAGCTTTCTGTGTTTGTTATTCATCACTTAATTTATACTGGAAATGAATCTGAGAGAAGGAAACCTTACTCAGCTTTTGGCAGAATTCATCCCCTTTAGAAAAAGCATCTCATAAAGAGATCACATAAAATGTACCTCTAAAGGTCCCCAGAAAGGAACATAAAATTTGATATGGCATTCTTGAGGTTTTAGACTGAAAATAGAAAGGGGAAGAATAGGAAAGGGGAAGAAATAGAAAGGGGAAGAATAGGAAAGAATCCTGTATCATCACACCTAGTCTCCTCCAGTTTGTGTCTTTGTACCTCATGAGGGAGGAAACACAGAAAAAATACATACACAGATCCAGTATTTTCAATGGCCCTTCTAAAATAATTAGTCCGTCCTTTGGGGGTAAAGGTTTGCTAAATATCCATGAGAAAATGAAGTCAGACTTTGATTCATTCTGGTCTTGACATTAATGTAACTTTGTTTCTTCTTCCTGACTTCTTGTTCATAGGAGACCACCCCTGAAATCTAGGAATGTTGCAAAGATCACCCAGGCTCTTCTAAAAGCATCATCCTGTTGTGTGTGAGATGGAATAAGATGATTCTGAGATATCAGTAGCCAAAGAAAATTTCAGTCTAATCAGTAGCCAAAGGGATTTTAAGTCTAACACGTGGATGCTGCAAATTCTGCTTGTAGAAAGGAAGCAAAAACTACCAAACCGAGACTGTGATGTGGTTTATCTGCTCGTCCCTTTCTCCAGCAAGATGGATGTGCTAGGAGATGCCAGACTTCTCTACCTTTTCTTTTAAAACTTCTTTTAATACCATAACCAACATTTATAGTGCTTGAAGTTGAACTGAACCTGTGATGAATGAACTCCAACATGAAACAAACCAAGACTCATTTCTACAGTTTCTGTAAGGAGGGACATGCTAAAGAATCCCTTGGTGAGTTGCTGCTCTCTACTGGGGAAAAGATGTAGGAAAGAATACCCACATGGCACATTCTCTGTATTGCATATTATTCCAATCTTATCCATGGGCTGATGCACTAATTTTAAAATAATCTTGACAGTGAATTCCCAAGTTAATCTGCTTAAATAATTTCCTACATGATGTCACATGCATGTGCACCCCTATCTTAAAGTTTCAATAGATTAATATCCCAACTTGACTCTTCTCCTTCCCTCTCCCAAACACATTCATTATTCTCATTTACTGCTCCTTCCACCAATGTCCCAGGCATCAAGTCCAGTTCAAAGTGCCTTGTCCAGCTCTCAGGGATGGACCTGGTGCCTGTCACCAACTGCCAGCCTCCTTTCTTCCACGGTGAAAAGATCTCACACAGTTGTGGCACTAATTTGGGTAAACAGAAGACTTGTGGTCACAGAAGATGGGCTTTTCCTGGAATAACATGAAGTTATGACCTTGCCAGGAGATAAAAAGAAGGAAGTGTTCATAACACTCTATTTAGTGCCAGCTACAAAATTCTTTATTTTGTATTATTTTTCCTCTTTTTTCAATTTATTTATTCTCTTTTGTTGTCTTTTTCTTCTTCCCTCCAGCCTTCATTTTCTCTCAATAGCTTTCTCAAATACATCAGTACACCACAAGAGTGTAAGTGCTCAGAAATTACACTTTTTTAAATTCTTCTTTTAAAATTCCAGTTTCAATTTTGCTTTCAACAGCTGGACTGAAACACTCCTTGCTGCAGGAGATTTTACACCAGGACATACAGATAAACTTGAGGTGACTCTAAATGCTCTATCACCAGAAATAGAAGCTGGGGGAGACCTGAGCAGAAATGCCTAAGATAGACCAGATGTCCAAATAACCTTGGAACTGTTGATAAACCAATCAAGAATTTTTGAGGAATGATCACAATAAAGGATAAATATTTGGGGCAGGAATCTGCTACAGACCACCTGCTTGGGGAGAGGAAGCAGATGAAACCCTCTTCAGTCTGGTAGAACAAGTCTTGAAGTCACAAGCCCTGAGTCTTGCTGTGGATCATCAGGATCATCGAAGTCCAACTCCTGGCCCTGCACAGGATACCCCAGGAATCACACAGTTCTTATTTCCTCGTGATTGCAGGAAGAAGACAGAGTTAGGGGGCACTTAAGCCAATTGTTCATGGGAATAGTTGGTATGGCTGTGATGGTGCCAAGCGAACCATCAATGTCCCTGCGAGACTCGTCTTACTATCTCCAACAGCTCATAGCAACCAGGAAAAGTTCCTTTTGACTGAAAAGGGGCCAATGTCACACACATTTCTGCCTGTCAAGAGAAAGGGAGAGGCAGAACTGATACTTGGGCCTTCTTACTTCTCCTTGTGCAGAAAGCACCTTGCTTTAACTAAATGCAGATTTCTGACTTGGGGAAGGGCCTGTTTGAGGCCTCTTAGAGGTGTGACTTAAACAATCAGCCCTGCTGAGGCCTCACCTGCAGTGCTGTGTCCAGCTCTGGGCTCCTCAGGACAGGAGGGACATGGAGCTCTTGGAGCAGGGCCAGCGGAGGCTGTGGGGATGATTTGGGGCCTGGAGCATCTCCCTGATGAGGAAAGGCTGAGGGAGCTGGGGCTGTCCAGCCTGGAGAGGAGCCCCAGCTGAGAGGGGCCCTCAGCCCTGGGTGTCCCTGTGTGCAGGGAGGGCTCAGAGCAGGGCCCAGGCTCTGCTCCGTGGGGCCCAGCAATGGCACCAGAGGAACGGGCAGGGACTGATCCCAGCAGGTTCCACCTGGACATGAGGCAGAGCTTCTTCCCTGGGCAGATTGTCCAAGCCCTGAACAGATTGTCTAGAGAGGGTGTGGAGTCTCCTCACTGGGGATATTCCAGATTGAGCTGGACACAATCCTGTGCCCTGTGCTCTGGGATGGCCCTGCTGGAGCAGGGAGGTGGGACCAGTGACCCACTGTGGTCCCTTCCAGCCTCAAGCAGTCTGTGCTTCTGTGATCAGACATTTCTCAGGCAACACCTCAGCAGGTTTCTGCTTTTCTTCTGGACTTGTTGAAAGGAAACAATGATTTTTATCCTGCTTCCCCCATATGGGGAATGCAGGATGATGGAAAGTTCCAGACTGAATGCATCACATGTTTGTGAATCTCTGTACATGCACACCAGCCTGCTATAGGTATCCTGACACATAAATCAGCTGGGCACCAGATGCAGTTTGGCTACAAGAGGGAAGCAAAATCTGGGGGCAATTTTTTTTAGGACACTGGAAAAAATCTCCATGCAGAATGGTTATTAACATAGACTGCAAGTTGGTCTAAAGAACTAAAGAAACAATCTTTAACCATAACCCATTGCTTTCCAAAGATTTTATAAAAATCAGACACCACAATAAAATCTAACACTTCCCTAAGTGAGTAATATCAGTTATAAGAGTGATGGTAACTAAAAGCTGCTTTCTATAAATGCTTTTGAATTCCAATATGTATCTAATGTGTATGTTAAGTAACTATAGTGCACACACTTGGCTTGTGAGCAGCTATGTGCATGAATTCCCACCCTCAGAAATGTGTTAAACACTATAAAAGATGCCAGGTCAAGCACTTAAAAGAGAGAAAATGTCAGAAATTAAGTACATCCTGGAAAACTGTAGTTCATCTCTTCTGTGAGATTGTAATGTGATAAATTCTGGAACTGAATGATCCTAATCCTTTTTTATCTTTTCCTCCTAAAGCACTTCTCTCTCTGCATGCTCCAAGTGCTCTGGCTGCTCTGTATTCATTCACTGCCATCTTCCTCACTCCTCATGCTGAGTGTGGCCTCAGGACACACTCACCAAAATCCTGTTCTGAAGACTGAAGGCTTCATTTCCCCATGGGATTTCCTACAAGCAGCAAGCATAAATCACCTCCCTGAGTCCTTCAGTCCCACAGTGAGGGAAGGGAAAGATGTGCTTGACTGAGCATTTTGTACTCCTTGTACTTCAGCACTGTGTCTGAAGGCTTCATGAACAGGAGCATTTATCCCCAAAAACGTCCTTTACTGATGGGGACAAGAACAAGATGTTAAGCTAAGAACTATTGCTCATGTGACAATTGATTTTGAAGGCTCCTTCAAATTCAGTATTCTTAGGAACATTAGCATGCCCTGTGTAGGGTACCCTTGCAGGCACAAGGACCCAGAGCTCCCACAAATACAAAGACGGGATGCAAAGCAACCCACAGCAGCACCTAGTGCTGGATCAGATTCCAGGCTGTGCCCTGAAAGATTGTGTTGTTGTAAAGCTCCTCAGACCCACCCACTGCACTGACAGCAGCCACTGGGAGTCCATCCCAAGTCTCATATTTGGCAGAAGGCAGCTGAGCCCGTGTGTGTGTCCTGCCACGGATCGCACACGAGTCTGCTCTAAAATTACCAAGGCAATAAAGGGGACACTTCATCAAAGGGCATTTTCCTGACACTTGTGTGAGTCACCTCAGCCTAATCTCTGCTCCTGGAGCTCACGAAGTGGAGGACAGCTGCAATAGTTTAGCATTTCAGCATTTCTGGTGTGGACCATTGCGTTTTGCCAGCAAACCACAGAGCTGTGTGCTGGCGTGGCTCCTGGGTTCCCTTCCAGTTCCAGCAGGGAGTATTTTGTTTGCTTTAATTCCTGCAGCTAAACCCAGTCCACTTGTTGCCTTTAGGTCTCTTTCTTCTTTCCCAGCTACTTCCAACTTCATAATTTGCCTGCAATCTTTTCCTTATCATGCCTGCTCTGTTTCTCCTGCTATATCCTCACTCTTCGTCACGCATCTACTCAGTGCTCACCAAATTTACACCTAATCTCCCAATTCCTAATCCACAGGTTCCTGAGGAAACTGGTGAATTCATGTTCTGATCCATGTATTAGAAGTTGTTTCTGTGTTTTGTTGGAAAAATCCTCCATTAAAAGCCAGCAACTCTCTTAGAAACCACCCAGAACCCAGGTAACAAATGTGAGTAATTACTGCACAGGCATAGAGGGAGCAGATAAAGAAATGTATCAGTTCACATTCATAGACAAGAGCAGCACTATGCACAAAGAGTAACATTTTTTCCCCCTCTGGAATTTCTATCAGCTACAGCAAGACAGGGATTTTCCCTGTAGTCTCTACTTTTAAGTTACCAAATGCAAAAAGCTGTAAATTAGGAGCTTTTAAATGCCAGACTCTAAGAATTTATCAAACCGTCTTCTGCCTTCTATCTTCTGGGTTCTTTTCAATATTTGAGGTTCATACCCATTATGCACTCTCACATTTAGAGTATATATTCCCCTTCTATGTGCTGTGTACACATTCCCAGTAAATTCTACTCATTTGGGCAAAATTATTTTGATACAAAGGCACTACTTGTTGCAACTTGGGATACACAGTACCAATACCAGATATTGGGACAGACCCAGGACTTCATAAGTAAGATAATGAAAGCCTTCAAATCACAGCAGCTTCCAGGTTCAGGCTTATGTGCCTATTCCAAGAGTTATCTATAATAAAATTTTGACATTGGAAAAATGAATCGCAGGTATCTGGTAGCTGAGACCTGATCCTGTACACATCCACTTAAAAGCAAAGAGTTCACTGAAACCAAAAGAGTGACACCAGAAGGAGACTAAGATCCAGTGATGATCCAGCACTCGTTTGGTACTTCAGGATGGATTGAAATAAGGAGCCAGACACTGCAGTTTTCCTTTTTTTTTTTTTTTTTTTTTTTTTAATTTCCCTGCTGTTCCCATCCTGAAGCTATTAAATGCCAGAACCACTGGTTGATGTCTGACCTCAGAATAGTTCCCAGAACAACCAGCACGTTGACCAAAGACATCAGCAAATCAACACCTACCCAGAAGGGAAAAAATGGACCACTGGAAATCTTTTCCTCTGTTTTGTGGTTTGACTCAGGCTTCAGCCAAGTGTTCCTTCCAGACAAACCCCAAAATCCTGTTCCAAAAGGAAAGCAACTAACCCTGTTTCTCCACATGGGCACACACAAAACTTAAAACAATGTTATCTCCAGGGAAAGGAGTGGCTCTTTTGACAGAAGTGATGGCTGTTTACAGGGGCAGCTTGGTTCCAAAAGCTATTTTACCACCCCTTGCACTGAGCAAAGTGATAGAATCTTGTTCAGGATTCAGTTTCCACAACTTGAGCCCTGCCCTCCAGACACACTGGGGTGTCACTCTGCATTTACCTGCAGTCAGACCTGGAAGCCAGCTCCCCAAAATTGTCTTACTCACACACACACACAAACAAGCACACATTTCATTGCATTCCCAACACATACTTTGTCTAACCTTACAATGACCCAAATCTCCACTGGGCTTCCAAAATTTGTTGTTTTCTCCAGTCTATCTCTACATCTACTGACAATCTTTCAGCAACCTCTTCATCTACTTTAAGCAGAACTTAAAGTGAAGTTTATCTGCTTCCAAGAAAATTTTCCTTCTGCCTTGTCAGGGTTCTGACAACAAGCAGCTCATTGTTTGTTGTTATTACCTTGGCAGAGACTCTGCTGAGAGAACTGCTGCTTTCAAAAATCTACTCAGTAGTATGGTTTCCCGGGGCTGCATGTTGTCATATTTGCCAAGAACACATACAAAAATAATCCAACATTTATCACAAAGAGAGAATTTGCCCTTTTTTTTTGTTTTGTTTTGTTTTGTTTTTTTTTTTGTTTTTTTTTTTTTCTTTTTTTTCCTTTCTTTTTCAGAAGTCCTCAGAGTTAATAGTCTGAAGTGGTTTGGAAACCTGAGAAGCTGAAGTCATGAAGACCTTTCTCTTTCTTCTTGGTAGAAAGATGACATATACATGTGTGACTTGTTGGCTACAAGTGGAACTGCACACAAAGTTGCCATGAGAGCTTGAAAATTATCTGGCAGGTGGATGGGTCTCATGCTCAAGAGAATTATTAGTGTGGATGCAAAGTTGATGTTCTTGAAAGTAAGAATTTGTATAGCCCAGCCATGTATCCACCAGCTTTGCCAGCATCGCCTCTGATGTTGCATAGGGCTTTCTTCCAGGAAGTAAGGAACTCAGTTTAATTCCCTTCTAAGCATGAAGAGGTTTTAAAATCTAACCCATCATTTAAAAATTTATTTAATTTTTATTTAATTATTTATTTTAAAAGTGGTGCACCAGGGAAAGTCAAAGAAGTAGAGGAAATTATAGAAGAATTTTTTTGCTGTGAGGGTGGTGAGGCCCTGGCACAGGTTGCCCAGAGAAGCTGCGGCTGCCCCATCCCTGGCAGTGTCCAAGACCAGGCTGAATGGGGCTCTGAGCAACCTGGGATAGGGGAAGGTGTCCCTGCCCATGGCGGGGGCTTGGAACTGAATGGTCTTTAAGGTCCCTTCTAACCCACACTGCTCTATGATATTGTGATTCTTCATTTCACCCAGTGAATCACTTTGAAAGAAAAATAAATAATTCATTGCCTCAAAAGCCATGTCACTCTAGGTTAATCAATTCTTTCCTAGCATTTAGCTGGCTGTGTTTTCCACCAAGGCAATTGCTTTCCACTGTCAAATCACACCAGGGAAATTTTTAATCCAAAACAACAACAGAGAACCTGGATTTTCCTGTTGATTAGTACAGTTAATTATCTAACAGAATGCAAATGTTTGACTTAGTGACAGCACACGAAACGAAAACAAAGCCTTAACTTTCCAATATGCAGTAGGAAAGAGCTTGTGTGTGTGTGTGTGTGTGTGTGTGTGTGTGTGTGTGTGTGTGTGTGTGTGTGTGTGAATAGGCTTTTTTTATCTTTTATTTGGGCTTTAACACCTGGAAAATAAACGCTGCAAAGAGCCTTATTTGCATAGCAAAGGCCACCGTGGTGAAGCCTGTAGATGTGGTTGGGATAAGTCTTGTGTCCTTGCCACAAAAGAGACAAAATCTCTAGATTCTATCTATGTAAACTGATCCAGGCTTGACCCTCCTTTACACAAATTCTCAATTTCGCAACATGAAGGAATTTAAAAATAGGCACTGCCAGGACAGTAGGACTGGGCAAAGAGGGTCTGAGCTTGAATGTGACCCAAGCCCTGAGTGAATGGAGGTGGTTCTTTCACAACTGTCTGCAAATGTGTGTTTACATATCTCTCTTAAGGCAACTGAGGGGTTTGCAAGAGCTGGACATGCCCCCACAGGGCTTTAGCAGGGACTTGATCAGATTTTTTGACTTTGTTCCAGTCTGAGACTCAGCAGCTCTGTTGTGTTTGAATTTTTATCACCCTTAACTAAAGAAAAAGGTCCTGCTTTTAAAAGAATTTTCTGAAAACATTTTAGCCTTCCTGGAGTCTTCTTGGTTGTTTTTATTTATAAGTGGACATGACAAAGAGCAGGGTTCTCATGGTGATAATCAGCCATCAGATCTCAGTGGGAATCCCCACTTTAAATTTATAACCACTCCCCGGTACCCATAAGCTGCTCCATGCCAACCATACAGGGCATTTCTGGGGGCTGCCACGCCCTGGTGTACAAGGGTACCTCAACCCCCTGAAAAGCACAGGAGTGGCCCACGGTTTCTGATCCTAGCCTTCTGATTTGGAGGGTGTGAGTAACTTCCTCCCTCTTGCTTCCCTGAGCTCCCCTGAGCTGCTCCACAGGGCAGCTGGGACACTCCAGCCACATTGCCGCTGCTTAAATCAAACCACGATGCCCTGTCAGTGGGTGCATTCATTACCTTACTCTGCAGCATGTGTGGGATGGCAGATTCCACACCGTGTGGTCACCACACCTCTGCTCAGCCCTGATTTAGAAAGCTTTCAAGCACAGCCTGCTCAGATGCCTTCTCGGTTGTCCTCTCCCACTGGCCAGCATGAGGGCAGCAGCTTTTTTCTGGATTGGCTCAGAAGAGCACCATCCCGTTGTCTGAGTGTGCCCTGGGGCTCACGCTGCTGGATTCACCACCAAAGCACTGGGTGGCCCAAACCTGGAGATTCTGGGGTTTTACAAGGGCTTGTACAAGCCTTGACAGAGCAGGAACTGTAGGGCATCCAAGGAAAAGAGAAGAGCTGAACATTGAAAGGGATAGGCATGACAACAAGCTTTCAGGGATCAGGTTTCCTCCAGACTGACCCCAAAGGACTTTGTTCACTCTGATTTGGATTAAGAAGTATTAAGAACTGCCCAACAGCCTAATCAGATAATGAGAAATAGCTCCTACGTCACCTACACAGGCTCCCAGACAGTACCTGGGGCCCATTGGCATCCACCAAGTACATAAATCACAGAATTACAGAATCACAGAAGTGTTTGGGCTGGAAGGAACCTTAAAAACAATTTCATTTCAACCCCCCTGCCAAGGGCAGGGACACCTTCCACTAGCCCAGGTTGCTCAGAGCCCCATCCAACCTGGCCTTGGACACTTCCAGCGATGGGGCAGCCACAGCTTCTCTGGGCACCCTGTGCCAGGGCCTCACCACCCTCACAGGGAACAATTTTTCCTAATATCCCATATAAACCTCCTGTCTGTCAGTGTGAAGCCCTTGTTCTGTCACTCCAGGCCCTTGTCAAAAAATCCCTCTCCATCTTCTTTGTTGGCTCCCTTCAGATACCCCAACCTTACTTAAATCAAAAAGAAGGAGAAGGTGAATAAAGGGATATCCATGAGGAAGATTTAAGCATTTGTCTCTGGGTTGTGGCTATGATTTGTGTTCCATAACTCTCTGAAAAGGATTTAAGGCAGTCCCATCTTCTGCTCTTTCCTCTAACACCTGGACTTTTGTAAATTTATATTTTTGTGTGCAAGAAGTCCTGATTTGTATGAAGGCAAGAACAATATCTTTTTAAAAATGACCATTAAAAATAAAATCTTACTCAAAAATCTATATTAGAAGAAGTTATTTTCAAAACAGCTCAGATTCATTTGGAAAACACTTAAGGTTTTGAAAAGGTTTGATAAAATTGAGTCCAAAACCTTTTATAATATGGAATTTTTCTATAGTAAATTCTGTACCTATCTGAGATTAAGTTACTTTTCTTTTTTTGTGGACTCCAAATTAAGTAAAGTATTTACTATTTGACTTCAGGTGAACTAAATCTCTTTTATTCTAATGTGCCAGTTTAAAATAACTCCAAGTATCATGCCCGCAAATGTGGAAACACTTTGAAGTGTTCCCTTGCTCTACATACCCTTTTACAGGTATCTCTTGGGTCAAAACCCCTTTAATTTCCAGTTCATTTTCTAAGAAGACTGGACATTTGCACAGTTTTTGAACAGATGAAGAATAAAATCTCCTTTAGAAAATTCCACAGCACCTGGAAAGTGTTTTATTCTTTTTCTTTTTTACTATATTCAGAGGAATATATATATAATAGAGAGAGATATACACTCTACATTTTACTTATGGCTAATTTCAGGCAGTGAAAATATCATTATTTTCTAAAACCTCTCCACATTTTCAGGCCAAGGTCATTCTCGAAGCTGATCCACCAAAACACAACAAGGAAATCAATTTTATATGAGAGATATGAATGTCCCATTGCACAACACTGATGAGATGGCTGTGCTAACTCTTCAAACCTAATACCCAGTGTCATGGGCATGGAAACAAAAGCTAGTTATAGCACAAGCTTCTTTGGCTGGTGTTTAAAGCAACCAGTATAAAACTGCAACTTGATAAGCTTTTAAACCTCTCTCAAATAAAGTGGATATAAACTGACTCATTTTTTTAAGTGCACCCCAGTTCACTCCAGATGCAACAAGGCGAACAGCTGGTCCTGCAGTTCTGAAGTCTGGGCTGGAAACACTTCTTTATTCCTAGTCAAAATCATTAAGTTAAAAGAGAAAATGGAAATAATCCATTAATAAAGGCAACCAGCAAGATAAAAGCCAGAATGGACTAAAGGGTTCTGAATACAAGTGAGTTTAGATTAAAGGCCAATGGAATATGGAACCCAGCCCCATATAGATTTACCTGGCTCAGCTTGTGAAGTGTCTGTGTAATAGGCTGCTGCTGGAAAGATAAGCAGGGCTACAGTCTGAAGAGGAGCTCTTAACAATGGGAACCTTGTTAGAAAAGTTTTCTATTGTACACATATATATTAGCTGCTATTGTCTTCCTTTATTAAGAAACCTTGTCTTGGATTCTGAGATGGTGAAAGCCCTCTCAGTTAATTCTGTTCTACTTAGCCTGTATTTTAAATTACATTTTGAACAAAAGAAATCTAAATATATCTTGTGTTTTAACTGGAAAAAGCTTCCTAAAAGATCCCAGCTAATTCTCGCTGCTAGATACAATGAGGCATAGAAAATGAATGCAGTGGGCATTTCCAGATGGTGAATAAGTTTTTTAGTGATAGGCATCAGTGAAATCCCCATCTTACTTCAAAGGCTGCGTGGAAAGCACTGGGTATTTGTGTCAGGGAGAAGAAATATTAGATCTCCTCATTCCTAACCAAACCACTGGAGAAGCACAAAAGGTACACTTGGAGTCAGCCCCAAACAAAGGCAGAAAATCTCTTCTTACAACAACAAATTTGTATTCAGTCTATGCAGCAGGGTATCAAGTGAGCTGGGCAAACCAGCGTGTCTGTTCCCCAAAAACATGCTTTTCTTTCCCACTTTGTTGAGGAATTGCCTTCAGGAGGCCTTTGTATTCCCATTTACTATGGCCCTGAGAACAAAGGATCATTCTGCACGACGATGAACCCAGACTAGGAGTTGCTCGGCTTTCCATTTAAAGCAAATAAAAATAGGGAAGATATTTATTACGACATCCACGGTGAAGTGTTACAATAAAGAGGCTTTAGGTGACAGAGCCTTTATCAGGTACTGATAAAATGTTTAATTATATCACCATTCATGGCTGGAAGCAGGTGAATAATACTCAGGTGTATAACTTTGATCAGCCTGGAACTTAGTGTTCATTTTAACAAGGCAAACCACTTGAGATAGTATAATTAACATTTCCAACGATGTTACCTCTTCATGGTCTCTATGTACTAAAATATGGATGATAATATATATATTGATATATGTAAAATGCATGATTCATACAATATCTCAGCACAGTGGCAATGTATGGGCTGTCACTGCATGCTGCTGCACAACGTTTTTTTTTAATAACAGTACCAGAATCAGGTTTATTCAAATCAAGACCCTTTAAATCAGTGACTTCATTCAATAACCTAAATCGTATTTATGTAAATTACTGGTTAGATTTTATTTTATTTTTTAACATGGCCTTTATGAAGTGTGCCAGTCTTTGTAAAAAAATCTGTTCAGATCTCAATTTCCATATTTTCCAAGTGTGAAGACTTTAAATGTGAAATCTTCAGAGTCTTGAAAGCTGGTTAACAACATTAAATAACATTTAAAGGTAATGAGTACTCTACTGCTTTTGAAAATAGAATACTTTGACACATCAAGAAAACAGCAAGAGCCTTGCAAAAAATCTAGCAACTAATTAGCATTTTTGGCCTCTCTCAGGTATGGAAAATTATTTCTTTATTTCTTTGTTATTTGACAATAAAGTCCCTGGACGTCACCCTGCAACATCTACTGCCTTTCCTGTGACACAGCTGCAATCATCCAGTCCCATGATTTATTAGGTCCTTTGAAGTACCAGGGGCTGGAAAACTTGTGCCCAACTCCAATCTCAACTTCCAGAGCTAAGGTGCCATATGTCCTTTCTTAGCAGGAAAAGAGTACTTGAAAGTACTTAGGAGGAAAAAAAGAGCTTTTCAGGAGCAGCTCTTTTGTCACTTGGGCTGCTCCTACCAGCAAGTGGTTGTCTGGCCAGGGATAACATGACAGGAATAATCTTCAAAGAGGACACATCTTATTAAAGTTGTGGCCACCCACTTTGCTCCCTTACTCCATCTGGCTTCCCACACATCCTGCCTGCGAATCCTTTATTGTGCTAACAGGAATAAATAAGAAGCAAACATGAAATGGCAGGCATAGAATTTCCCTCTCATCACAGGAGTCATAAAAATTGAATTTTCAGAAGTGGAACAAGCAGAAGGTCCCCATTATTAAGTTTGCAATTGGTTTTTACAGGGACTGCAATGGGAAGTTGAAATTCACCTTTCCCTTAAAAGACATAGATTTGTACTGACCATTGATCACCATTTGTGGTTTTTTCTCATGAGGTGAAAAAGCACATTTTTCCACTGCTTTTGGTTTCCCTGTTTCTTGAGCAAGTTAGTTCTTGAAGTAGTTATGGTTTGTGGCATCACATTACACAAACATGAGTTATTATTGATGCACCACCACTTTGAGCCTCTGAGAATGATAAGTAGAAAGAAAATCCCCTTTTGATGCAGCAGTTGCTGAAAATTCCTCATGAGGTCACTCCTCTGAAGAACAGCTCTCTGTTCAAAGCAAGGACAGACTTGTCAAGGGGTATTTTTAATGCCTTGGATAGTTCCCGTGTAAATATTAATTGGTGGATCCTGCACAAGCGAGTGCACTACTAGGTTTCCACATGCTAATATTGAGTAATCCAATGAGTCAGCACCGGTTGCAGAGACTTCTAGAGACTGGACACACTGGGTTCAGCACCATTTCCCCCACCTCACAGCAATACTGCAAATGTCCAACAGATTTCACAACAAAGCTATGCAAAGCAGACCTTGTATCAAGTATCTACATCTGGGTTTTCTTAAAGTAATTGCATGTAAATGGACCAGGGGCAGAGGATTTAACTACAAAGCAGCAGCCCATGTTTCAGAGGTGAGACCGAACACTCAGCTTTGGTCCTTGAAACAAGAGTCAGCAGCAATCTGTGAACCACCAGCTGGAGATTGAAAAGGAGGGATTTAAGGAGTATGCCCAGTTTCCTGTACAACAGCACGATGCATATGTGTGCATAAATATCCGCATAAAAAGGCTGTGGGAATTGGGATTGTTATAGATAAAGGGATAATTCAGGCTGATAGATTAATATAGTTATAGGTCATAAATTGTTATAAGAAAATGATATATGTTTTTTTTGAGAAATAAACAGACAACACACAAAATAGGCCCCAGCCAGACTCAGGACAATTCTAATCCCGAGGCTGCAGCTGGCAAATACCTTGTTTAACAGAATAAAAGGGAAAGAATTCCAGGCCAGGATGGGTGGTTCCTCCTAATGTCCAGATATCCCAAGTACTGACTCCAAGATGGATATCTACAGACAAGATATCTTCCCACACCTGGGGGACATTAACACGCCTCTAGATAAGATAAGCCAGGCATCATCTTCCATCACCGGCCATGGACAAGATAAGCAGGACAACCAAAATTTCTACACTCAAATTGTCAAATCCAGGAAGGACCATTTTCATATTCATCACGGACCGGAGGAGCCGCCTTGGACACTTATCAGTCCCCCCCGCAGTTCTTTGTCCAGCTCAAGACTAAGAAATGAGGAAACATATACATAAGAAGAACTGCCAGGGAATGAATAGAATATCGCCAGTGGCAAACTACACAGCTTAAGACCAACCCAGTCCAATGCCACATCGGAGAACAGGGTGGACTCACAGCGAGAGGGGCTTGGGTCTGTGTTCGCCCGCATCGACCGCCCAGGGCTCGGTGCTATCTTCCTCTGTCGTGGCTATCGTGTCCGATATTTCGGTCACGAAATAAAATTTATCTTTTATTTTTAATCATAATTGGACTCTGTCAGTTATTGATAGGAGCAGATCACGGTCTCATTTATAACAGGATTGTTCAGGCTTTGGGGTGACCTCATTGTGGCCTTGCAGCGCCTGAAGGGAGCCCACAGGAAAGATGGAGAGAGACTCTGGACAAGGGCCTGGAGTGACAGGACAAGGGAGAATGGCTTCACACTGACAGAGAGGAGGGTTAGACTGGATATTGGAAAAAAATTGTTCCCTGTGAGGGTGGTGAGGCACAGGCTGCCCAGAGCAGCTGTGGCTGCCCCATCCCTGGAAGTGTCCAAGGCCAGGCTGGATGGGGCTCAGAGTAACCTGGGCTAGAGGAAAGTGTCCCTGCCCATGGCAGGGGATTGGAAGTAGATGGTTTTTAAGGTCCTTTCCCACCCAAACCCTTCTGTGATTCTATGATTTGTACAAAAACACCCTCACACATCTCAAAGTCCATCAGCCTTGGAAATCTGCATGAGCAGCCAGCTCAACAGAAGTGACATTTCACTTTTGAAAGAGTACAGAAAATAAATGCATTGTGCTAGCTGTGTGCTCTCCGCTGTAAAACTCCAAAATCTGAATTCCAGGGATATTGCAGGTATTGGATAGACCCTGTCAGACTGACCTTGCATGAAGAGCCATCGAGGTGGGAGGCAGAGGACAAAGGACCTCCAGGATGAGGTGGAACCTCTTCCCTGTTTGTGACCCTGAGGGCTGAGATGTGAAGGACTGTGGGTGGGTTCAGACCACACAGGCCCATGGCAACGGCAGCAAGAGGAGCTTTAATGAGAGAAGTATTAAGTGCCTTTGTCACTATTGGTGAAATGATGATAAAAATAGTGTTAGGTCATGTGAAACTGCACAGAACAATGTTGTTTATACTCAGGCAGTTGAAGCAACCAATGAGCTGTGTGGTTTCAGCTGCTTGGTTTGCTTCAAGTGTGATGACCCTTAAAATAGATGAAAATATATTTGTTGATACTGGGCATTAGACATCCTTCCAAGCCAGAAATGCATCCCCCTATGTCTAACCTTCCCAAAGGGGCAGAACTGAGGTTATGGATTTAGGTGCCTGCCATTTCAGACAGCCGGTTTTGGAAATGATAGAAAACCCACAGGGCCACACGAGTGATTTTTGATGGAGCTCAGATTAAACTCAGGATTTGATATCTTGTAGCACCTCAGTTCAGCAATGGTTTTACTGGGATCATGAGTAAAAACCCAATTGTTTTGGGGTTTGTTTTTTCTTTTTTTTGCTTCATTTGTGATGGGTTTTTTTGTCTGCTGTAATAATGTGGAGCTATCTTGCTTTTTATCAGGAGAGATCATTTCTACTTAAAAAGTGCTCATGAAAAAGAAATCGATCTTTAAGAAGTCGAAAAGGATTTTCTCAAACAGATTTCACATTACACAAGATAAATTGGCTAATAGTTTTATTCTGAACCTGGATTATCCTTCTAACCTGTTTTCCTGACAGTACAGTTTCACCAGAATGCTACATCATGGTATATAAATGTGCATATCAGATATGAATAATATATCCAGTTCAAAAACAGAAATAAACATTTTCTTTCTTGAAGCACTTACCGCATTTTTCCTAAATAAAAAAAATCCTCTTAATATACTGTTAGACTAACATGTTTGGGATTTGTCATTTGTTTTGTTTGGGTTTTTTTGTTTGGTTTTTTTTTTTTAATTTTGTTTTGAAGGCTACTAATGCATGCCTGACCTCAAAAGAATATTTTCTTTAATTAGAAAATGCTCCTAGCTAGAGATGTCAAACTCTAGTTTCAAATAAAGAATGCCTAATTAAACAAGCCAAAGAGGAAAATCTCTTAATCCATAACTTAGTTCATAACAGATATTTTACATAACCAAAAATGTACTTAAATCAATTTGCTGTCCAATTCAAGGAATAGGGAATAATTAACTTGAAGTGAACCTGTAAAAAATAGTCTGACTGCTGTGTTTTAGCCCAAGGAGTCCTTACTCTGAAGAAAAGCAGCACATACATGCAGGCAAAAAAAAAAGAAAAAGCTTTAGAGTCTTCCAGTAAATCCCTAAATAAATTGATTAAAAAAAAAAAAAAAAGGTGAACTGGGAATTAATGAGAAAACAGACACACATAATTCAATGTCCTGTCATAGCCATCACAAAGGGACCTAAATTTTCTGACTAGCTTGGGCTGTCCAAGCTCAGTGTGGTTTATTTGCTGGTAAGAGATGCTACTCCCTGTCTGTAATGAGAACAAGAAACTTCACTTGAGAATTTGGGGGGAATCACTGGGTCAATGGCAAAAAACATTCTGTGCTGCGAAGCTTTTACAGCCAAATGGGAGCTCTGGTTTAGGGGCAGAAACATCACACAGGCAGAGTTTTATGCTACCTCATAAACCTTGAAATCTTTGGGCAAGATAAGACAATTCCTTCCCAGAGTCCCACGAGAGAGTCTGAGACCTGGATGTGAGGGCAGGTCGTGGTAGGTGACTTTGAAAAAACACTGCTATTATTAATATGGGACAATAAATAGTTTTGCTAGGAAAGGTGTAGGGTTGCATGGAAACAGGGAACAGCTGAATAGTATTAAATCAACAAAGCCCGCCTTGTGACTCTGCTGGCCCTAATATTTGTGAACTTGTGTATCCTGGAGAAAACCTGGCGTGCTCTTCCTTTGCCTTGCCTGGATTTGGAACCCAGGCACCACCCCCGTGCCTACCCCATCCACTTCCACCCCCTCAGCACAAGGTTAGAGTGGCAAAAATGTGTTTGACAGGCAGGCAGGCCAAGGATCGTGTTCCTTGTCACCCTTGGACTGCACTGTGACCTCTGAGAGCTTATTTAGATCTGTCCTTGGCTGTTCTCAGCCCCAAGGGGAGTTTCTCTGGCCCCCTATGGACCTTCAACCCTACTTTTCACATAAAAATTACAGCATACAGCCTGTACTAGAAATAGCTAAGGGACTACTACGGACAAATAAATGGCAAACATCCACTTGAGAAAAAACAAGAATGACCAAACCCAGTGTTTTACTTTTAAGGTGTAACATGGAATTTTAGTAACATAACTAAGCAGAAGGTGTAGACACTTTAAATATCTCTGTGATTGCAACAAGGCTTCAAATATGCTTTCCCTGACAAGTTAATTCCAGTTTATTAATTATGTCTATATCTTAATTGGCACTCACAGAAGTGAGTATAATTGACTGTGTCCACACTTAGGCTTCTTTAAATTGAGTCATCACTTGGGACTTCCTTGGTCCTCAGGGCTACACAGAACTGAGCTCCTCTCAGAGCTGTTCCTGGAGTCTCGTAGGAAGATCCTTTTACCCCTCTAACTCCAGAGAGGAGAAGAGAGTGATTTAACCCCTGTCCTCCTTGCAAAGCACTGAGCTCTCTACATCCAGCAACAGCATTGCCAGGGTTCTACCTTTCACCTCACCCTCCATAAGAAGCTCCACTTATAAAACACAGCCACAGTCACAGGAGGCATTTAAATGCATGATCAGCACCTGGGTTAAAGAAAAATCTGTGTCCCTTCCATGCCTCTAGAATTTTGTTGGACATGAGTCCCCTCTGTTAAGACTCAGTATGTTACAAGTCTTTAGTGACACCTCTATGTAAAGAATTACACCATGAATTAAAAGGATGGAAAACAAAAAATACCGACTATGAACAGTCAGTCACTTTGATGCCCCTTTATCCTGGAGCATTGGAAAAGTATTTCTTAGTGTTATTTCTCACAGGGGTACTAACAGTTGTTTTAGAACACAGAGAAAACACAATCAGTTTTCAGACAGACTTTCCAAAGCACAAAGTGAATCTTGGCAGAAATGTCTCACCAGAGGAGTGAGCATTCCTGAAGACATTATTTCACCTAAACCATCCAGAAATCATTTCAGGGTTTACTTTCTTAAATATACATGGGAAGGAGGTTTCTTTGTTTGGAGTTTGGGGCAGGGGGGCGATTGTGCTCTTCTTTTCCCCCTTTATATATCTAACATTTCTTTTACTGTAATTCAAATACACAACATCCGAAAAAAGACACAGAGTTATCAGTGAGATACTGTCACCCCCCACTTTTGCCAGATTTGTTTGGATTTATGAGTGAGGCATTGTCTAGCCAGGAAACTGCAGATAACAATTCAATCAGTTTAAAAACTGATACAGCAAAATCTTGGACTCACATTTGAGTAGGAAGCAGCTGCACTGTGTCAAGATGTCACTGACCTTTGTTATTTGTTAGCAGTGTCCTGGCCAAAGTCCCTGCTTCCACAGCAGTGTCTGGGGAATGGCATGTGGGAGCATTTCTCACATGCTTCAGGGTAACTTCCAGTGCTTCCACTTCCCTACAATAGGCACACAAAGAGGCAGAATTTCCCTGGAGTGCCTGAGAAGAGCAAGTGCATTCTTACCAATGCATGTGGTGGGGAAATCCTTCACAGAGGGGGCAACAGCATCATAAAATACTGCAGCTGACTCTGAAATTTTCATTGGGAAGGCTCAGAAAAATAAAAAAAACCCTAAACCAACAAAAACAAACAAACAAACAAAGCTTTACTTCAGCCCTTTGAAGGTGTGACCTCAGGTAAATCATTAACTTGAGATAAAATAAAACAAATGCCATTAAACTGGGACAGCGTGAGATTAGTATTCATTTAATCACATGGATATTGAGCTTGTTTCATCAGTCCAGTTTAGATCACAATCACAAAGACAAGGTCCAAAGAGCTGCAAATTTACAGGTGGAAAAAGAAGTGCCCATTTGTCATAAAGAGCATATTGTTGGGCCTCATCTGCACATAATCCTGCACCAGGTGAACTGAAAGGGTATTTTTAGATTAATTTATTTAGCTGTGGTATATTAATTTTGTTAGCTGTGGTATTGTATCCATAAATCTATGACCTGCATCTCATTTATTCTAATGTGGGTTTTTTTTTTTTTTTTGCACTACTTGGCAATAAAAAGCAGTCTTGAAACAGGAAACAAGCACAACTGAGGTCAGTGGGATACCTCATGTGCTCACAGCACTTTCAGCACCTCTGAGAGCTGGATAAAAGTGCCAAGTGACACAGAGCAGAGCACCACTGTGCTACACCCCATGTCCACACACATGGGCCTGGCCTGCTGGGGCTCAAAGAGGAAACAGAGGATGGGTACAGCTGAAAGGGGGAGAACCAGGAAATTGTGCCAGGCTAGAAATCATTCTCTCAGCTAAGTAACAACTCCTGGGAACAGAGGAAAAGAGAAATGAGACAAAATGTAATACATGGCATGTGACTCCTTCTAGCTTTGAAAGGTAGGCCAGAGAAGGGACGTGCTCATCTTTTGCACTAAATCCCAAATCTCAAGCATCTTTAGGTAGGCTTGCACACCTTTCTGTGGAGCTCAGAAGACAAGTGTCCCATGGAGCTCTGGCTCAGCAGTCCTTGCATTCTCTGTAGGAAAACTTGATTTGCATAGTCTTAAGTCTGCAGATGGGCCATGAGCACCTGGGATTCAATTTGTGTCCATACTGTTGTAAAATGTTAAGAGTAAAAATATGGTATTAGCAGGAACAGTTTGTGGTCATTCAATGGTAAAATGTCTTCAGCCAGGGCTACAAATGTACCTGCATTCTCATGCTCAGGATAATGGGCATGCTATCAAAAGGTTGTATCTTTGATACTAAAAAAAAACCGAATTTGTTATGAGACAGAGCTTGAAAAGATTGTGCTAAAGTTTGTGATCAAGCAACACACCAGGATATTTACATCTCCTCGGAGCAGACCGAAAAAGGAAACATAATTTTCACCAGCATTTCTGTCCGATCTATTTTTTCCCACCACCTCCTGTGTACTGTAACAATGCATTTGGGAAAGTAGGTGTTCATCCCATACCTCCTGATCAAATTTTGTTTACTGCCTTCTTTCCCAGACTTCAGATGAGTAATGGAGATGCCTTCAGCAGTCATGAAAAGCCGAGCGGGGGTGGTGACGGGGGCACCAGGGAAAGGACACGCAGGGCTGGCAGCCGTGCCCTCCAGGCCAGCAGCACATCCCACCCAGGCCTTTACCTTTCATGGAGCTCAGCACTCCATCTCCACCTTAGGAAGGAAATAGATCAGAGCAGGGACAGCCCAATCCCACTGGGGCACACCCAGGACAGCAGCTGCTAAATCAGCTCTGAAGAGGAGCCAGTCAAAGGGAGCGGGGGGGAAGGAAGGAAGCACATCTTGGATTTTTGGGAAAAGGGAGTAGAGTGTGCCCTCTACGGCTCAGCCACCCCTGCCAGCCACAGGGGACAATTCAAGATTTCAAATTCAATACAGAGCCCAGCCTGCCTTCATCATGAAGCTGCAGAATGGCAGAGGCCACTTCCATCCACCTGCAGCCTGCTGGGATTTCATGGCCTTCAATAGTGCATTAAACAGGATGGCTGAACCCCTTCCTTGAGAATCTTTGCAGTTCCTCTTTCACACCTTAATCCCATTTCTATCCAGGCTGTTGGATCAGCAGGTGAAATGCCTTTAACTGAGCCCTTAGCTGGAAACATCAACATAATGCAAAAGATACTCTTCTGACTGATTAGGTGATTTTAGTCACATTAAACCAGCTTAGCAATTTCAGAAAAAAAGTTCAAAATAACCACAAGTGCGGCCTTGGCATGGTACTTTGTAGCATCAGAAGCCTCAGGGGAGGATCTTTAAAGAGTGAAAAGTGATTGGAGATGTCTGTAAAAGAAATGCTCCTTTCTTCCTGTGATGGATGATCCCAGCAGCACTGAACCATGACATTGCTAGAGACGGAAGGAATTATTTTGTACCAGATGAAGCAAATCGATGACATATTCTTAATGTGAGAAAAGCTCAAGAACTTAAAAGGGTTTTGCATTCAGCTGTTAACAAAAGTAATGCTGGTAATGTAAAATAACTTGCTGTAGTAAGAATTAATTGACATTCTAAATAGGGCTAAAAATGTGAGGATAGAAGTCAGAAGTATTAGGGAACATCCTTCTGGATTGACTAGCAATTCAGAAAAGGAAATTTCAGCCAATCTAAAAAGCCATAATGTTTCAAAAAGTGAGTCCTGTATGTCCTGCATCAAAAAATCCACAGAAAATTTTTGGTTTCTGACTCATCCTTGAAGCATTTCATTTAGCACACTGGTTTGTTACAGTCAGACTCTATTAGGAATACAGTAAATGTTTTAAAAACAGTTTTAGAATTTGTACTCTGCTTATGCAAAAAAATTCAGTAACTGAGGTGCATTTACTTAACATACCATCAAACTCACAATTTGCAGAGGAGTCAGACTATGTGTTCACTTATGTTTTACTCTCCTTTACCTTGTGTGAACTTTATGTGGCTAGGAACCTAAATTAGCACTTTGTTTCTTGGTTGGCAAATTGATAGGAGTGATTCTATATCCCTGTACTGCCAAAAGCTGCAAGTGATTAATTCTCTGATTCATTGCCTGGTAAAGCAGGGATTGTGACAGTTCCCAAAACACATCTGTGTCTATTTTAGGAGTAACAAGAGTGTATATGAAAAATGTATGGAGATGTAGAAGCATGGATAAGTAGCAGCAACCACTGACTGGACCATCAGCCACAATCCAGAACATGTCAAGACCCTTAAATTTGAGAATGTGGGTGAAAGAAAATGACTGTGCTGGTGTCAAGTGGTGCCCAGAGCTGGGGGCTGAGGCAGCTTCCGTAAATTCACCTCCTGTTTATCCCACTCCTTGTTTATTTTCGGAGCCTGCTTGGCTTGTGGCTGTGAGAGGGGATGTTAAAAAGGAGCTGCCAGGCTCAGTGAGGTTTTCCTAGCTGGCCCATGAGGAGGACAAGCAGGATAACAAGGGGAAAGGGGAGAACTGTAGGGATCTCTCACCTCCTGGTTCACTGGGCACACCTTGGGCTGAGGGGCTGCAGGGCAGGACAAGTCACAATCACTGCCTTGAAGGCTCAGCTGAAGGCAGAAGATGGTGTTCTTCTTTTCCAGGCCAGTGTGCCAGCAGCAAAGAGTGATTCCTGCTTTTTGAGCTTGGAAAGAGAAGATGAAGCAGTGACTCAAACAGCCTGGGCACTCCAAATAATGCCATCAGCACAAGGTGAGTCATGAACAGGTGATGTCTGACAACTGCCTGCCCCCAAAACATCCAAAGACTGCAAATCAAGGAATGAATCTTTCCTCTGATTTTAAGGAACCATTTTTATCTTTTTTCCTGTTTTCCTACAGGCTGGACTATGCCCCATTACCGTTCTCTCTGACATTTTTGCAGTTCTAAGCATGTGTCTGAGCACACACAGACGAGGTCTTATGAAAAAGACATCTGTCACCATTTCCTAAACTTATAAGCTATGCAATTCCTGCTTTCAAAATTGCCAGGCATCTGGCAGGGAAAAGATCTGGCAAAGGCCATGCTGTACTCTGCAGGAGGAAGTGAAATCACCTAATACTACAGGATCAAAAAGCAAATAAATTGAGAGAGGTCACATCACCCATATCGTATTCGATGCATAGAGACCCAGGAGTCTAAATTTGTTTCAAATACTCTTGGGTAAACAAGTTTAGGTTTGATGTTAAGAATGTTTAATTAATTCAATCAATCATTTTGCTGAAAATGTTCCTGTCAAAGCTTTAACATTAAATGGAAAAGTGTCTTCTCTAGAGATTAGTGTTTTACAGATCTGTCTTCATGCCCTGTTACTTTCATTACATGATCATTGACATGATTATATTCATTTGATGTCTTAGCTAAGGGACAGATCTCCCCAATTTCCCACTTAATTCATTGATTTTCAGGCAATTGCAATTGAGACTGTTACTTGCTCAAATTAATGATTAGAATATCTCAACTTTGTGATACATTTGTCTGATTTTCAATGATTTTATAGATTAGGACTTAATTGAAAAAATACTAGTTACTTTCAGAGATATTTTTCACCATTTTGAATTGTCTTAGGCTTCTAGGAAAAGATCAGCAGAACAAGAGAGGCTGGGTTCAAAGCTTTTTCACCTCCCAAGAACAGTCTCAAGTACCTGCAGAACAGCTCTGAGCTCCATCACCCATCAGCCTTGCTGAGCCTTGTCACCAGCAGAGCTCAAAGCAGCTTTTCTAAAAACTTCCAGGGAACTTCAGCACAAATCCTGTTTGTTTTGCCAGAACAAGTGAAGTGTAGAATATATTAAGTAGGCTTGTTTAACCCTCTTAATAAAATTATGAGAAGGAGAAAGTTCATTTGAGAAATAAACAGGACAACAAGACACAAAAAGTTCATTATTTGTAAGGGGGGTTTCTTTGTTTAATGCAAATGTGGCTGTAACTGTGTTTGAGACTTTGGCTGAATTAATTATCCTTTTAAATCATTCCAGATAACAAAGCTACAAATTAAGAACCCTTTTTTGTACTAGATAAAGCTGTGCCACCTTTCTCAGTTCTGTGAGCCAATCCACTACCAAACCTGGAGCCAATTACCAAAGCTGAATATGAAACTGGGAAATACTCAGGAGGACCTGCAAGATTGGAGCCAAAGAATGGAAGAGCACTTGGGCAGGCATGAAGAAAAGCTGGAGATATCCTGAACGTCTAAATTATTTTTATGGATAGAGACAGGCACCTCCTGAAAGTGACAATTCTTCATAGGGTGCTGAACACAAGAGATCTCTAGGGAGGGAGATCAGTTTGAGAAGCTGGAAGTCTGATATGTCAAATCACACTGAGAAAAACAAAAGGAAACTCCCCAGTTATCAAACCAAGCACACACAGTTCCTCTCAGGCCACAACATTGACACTTCACTGTAACAAAATAATCCTGTGAGTAATCTTGTGATTAGCACTGCACAGGCCCTGTCCAGAGAACTCGTTGCTACAGATTGTTCAAAATTAATTTATTTCCTTGCATCAATGCTCTATGAGAATTATTTGTTTTGCTCCATGCACCTAAATTTTGCTAGGAAAGGTTAGGTTGCACTAAGTAAACACAACTAAATTGTGATAATGTCAGGAAAGGTTTTCACTGGAACTGTGATTTAAATAACTTTTTTTTTCTTTGCTAAGAATGCAAAATGTTTTGGTTTAAAATACTGTTACTGACAACATACAGGACTTGTGAGGCCTTCATGGATATCTTGGTTGTTCTGTGTGCCTATATCCTCATACAAGAATGGGGATACCTGGCTGAACTGGGCAGTCCATAGAGTGTGCACATATCCCCACGACCTGCTCCTCTACACAGCCAGAGCCTGGGGGCTGAAGTCCTTCCTCCTCCCCTTCAAATAAAAAATGAGGGACAGCAAAGATTTCCAAACACAAAAATTATGGGTTTTGTTTAACTGTTCCAACAAACCTGTAACAGAATGCAATTGCTTGAATGAGGAAAAGTTGTTTCTTTCCACCTAGCCCGAAGCCTGATTTCAGATCTGCCCTTGGTGTGTCGAGGTCCCTTGTCCCTTTTCCTGTCCTGGTTTAACCCCACCCAGCAGCCATTCACTCACTCCCTCACACAGGAATCAGGGAGAAGATCAGAAAGGTAGAAGTGAGAAAATTCATGGATTGAGACAAAGACAGCTCAACAGGGAAAGCAAAAGCTGTGTGCACAAATAAAGTAAAATAAGAAATTGTTTCACCACTCCCCATGGGCAGGCAGATGTTCAGCCACCTCCAGGAGGGCAGGGCTCCATCATTCGTATTTGGGAAGCCAAAATGCCATCACCCCAAACATTTCCACCTTCCTCCTTCTTCCCTCCCTTTTATATACTGAGCATGATGTCAGATGGTCTGAAATGTCCTTTGGTCAACTGGGGTCGCCTGTCCTGGTTGTGTCTCCTACCAGCTCCCCAAGCACCCCCAACTTCCTTCACCAGCCTGACAGGAGGAAAAACAGAAAAGGCCTTGGCTTTGTGCAATCCCTGCTCAGCAATAACAGAAACATCTCTTCATTATCACCCTTGTACTCAGCACAAATCTAAATCACAGCCCCATTCCATCCACTAGGAATAAGGTTAACCCTACCCCAGCCAAAACCAGCAGTGTTGCTTTCCAAAATCACAGAATAAAACACCAAGTTTATTAGAGGGGTGAAACANCCAGCTTCCTTGGAGGCCCTTCAGATACCAGAAGGCTGCTCTGAGGTCTCTGCACAATGACCTTGCTACCCAGGTGTTGGCAGCACTCAACACCTGCAAGACACCAATGTAAGACTGATTTATAAATAAGCTTGGAAATCTCCAGATTCCCTACATTTCTCCAGAAAGAAGAAAAAAAAAGTCCTATTTTTCCAGAAGGTCTAAACACAGATAATTAATCTTTAGAGAAATCCATGGCATTTATATGGGGGAAAAAATAAAAATAATTCACATGATCAGTGTGTCCTTGCCTTCTCCCACTCCTGCTTTCTCCTGTCGTGTGTGCAAGCAATACTTACTCTTATTAGTATTGGCCTGCTACTCTTAGTAGACCTCAATATTTCTGAAGAACTCCAATACACCTAAATAATTACATCTCCTTTGGGTAAGATGCAACTCAAAATGCAACTTTTTCAAGTGTGTAGTCACCATCCTTTTCATTCAGCAGAAGTCACTCATTACAACTCCTTGTATATTACAACTGTGTTACACAGTACCTAGGAGCCCTAGGTGAGGCTTATTAAGAGAGAAAACATACAAACATTTAACTGGGACACAAGAGGATTGGAAACTGAGCCCTTGTGCCTGTAGAGAAAACTTAAACCCCACAGCATGCTGCTCTCAGGGTTTGCCATCATCAGTCACAACCAAGATGGCTCTTTGGATTCCTAAGACTGGAACCTGGCAAAAAGGCAGCTGAGGGTTTTTTTGCTGCAGGAGTGTAACCTCTCCTGCTTGTCTCCCACACAAACCTCACAAATGAACCATGTCCAGCCATATGGAGAGAAAGGCAGCGTTTTGAGGGTGACAATCTCTGAAGTGAGCTGGTAATTGTGTCCCATTGCCAGGGGCAGACAGCACACAGGCATTTTGTGCACTCCTGTGTTCTTGGTTCTGAGCCAAGCAACTGCTGGGAAAAGCCACATAACAACCATGGCCTGCTGGAGGCTGAGGTGGAGTCTGGTACAAGTGCCTGGCAGCCCGGACATATTAAATGGGAAAAGAAGCCATCACTAAGCTCCAAAGCGAGAAAACAATTCCCATAAGGCCTAATAAAAGACGAAGAAATTAAAGGTCTACCAGAACGAATGAATTTAGATAATGAAACTCTGGAACTAGATCAAAACTAGCAGGGGGAGGAGGGAGAAAAAAGCAGAACTGAGATCAAATAACAGCTGTGGGATGCAAATCAGACAGAATATCCTCAAGAATATCCTCAGTCCCAGAATGAGGCAGCATCTGGCAGGAGGAGGGAGAAGGGCAGTGGGAAACCAGAAGACAAGGAATGCAGAGTTTGGGAAAGCTGGCTGGATGACGTCGCATAGCAGAGTACCCTGCACAGACAGAGTCAGGCTGCAATGCACCCAGCCCGTTTGGGAAGCAAAAACCCAAAATCTCTACCAGAGGAGGCAGACAAGGAAGAGAAAGGCAAGGGACTAATGAGATGTGAATCAACAAGACACCAGTGGGAAACAAGGTTGGATATGCTGTTAATATTCTGTGGGATAATATTTATGGCCAGAAGGATCAAAGTTTTATAGTGAATTACAACAAATATGGCACTCTGTGAATAGGGACTGATTTGCCTCAGTGTGTCATATTTGTTGTTGCAGAGTCTTTAGGCTTGCTTCCTTTCCCATTAGGCAGTTTTGGGTAATTTCCATTACCCAGTTTTCCATTACCATTTCCCAGTTTTGTGGGAAAGCGTCCAGGATCTGTTGCACCAGAAGGTGTGTCCCTGACGAGAGGAAGAGTCACAGGCCACGTGTCCAGGAATTATTTACCAAAGAGAGATGTGGTCCGAGTTTCTTGAAGATACTCAGGTACCTTTTCAGGTGCATCACAGAACCTCTTTCAGAGGCTAGGCTTTCTAAATCCCATGAATATTTTACAGAAATTAAGGCTGGGAGTGGTTAAATATTTTTAAAGAGGACTTTGGATAACAAACTACCTAAATTCTATTTAAAATTCTAGTGCAAGTGCTTACTGAGATGCCAATATGTTCTGGCTTTCTAACACTGGTAGGATAGATTGAACTTTTACACTTCTGCAAGGAGTTATCTGTGTGTCCAGGATGAGTGAGAATAATCTTTAAACAGGATTTCCTAAGTCAATGAAACTAACACAGTCACAGCATAACAGCTGGCATCATCCTTTCCCTTTCTCTCTAATTTCTCTCTGCCTATTTTTGTCCAAAATCATCAAAAGAATAGAAGAAGATATCAGGAGAAAGAGAGGCATCCTGTCCTATCACAGCAGAAATCAGAAGATTGGCCTGAGATCACAAATAAGAAACTGTTGTAGTGAAAATTTTAAAACAGTAAAATTCAGGGTTTGTAGCAAATACAGGTTTATTTTATTTTGTTCCATTGATCCCAGTAATATTTATCTGAAGTATCATATTGTTTCTACTCCTTGTTTCAAATAAAGTTATTTACTTGGATCAAATAAGCACTACTCAGAAATGAAGGTGGAATATGATTTTATGTTTAATGCTAGAATTTTGTTCTCCCATAGACTGAAAATTGAAAGTTTCAGCTAAAAGGATCAAAAGAAAAGAGAAAAATTAAGCAGCTGGTGAAAGAGGACAAAGTCTCTGCCTCAAAGGGTAAAGGCTGTGGCCTTCAGGAGACAAAACGAGCATTTAAATGAGAATTTAAAGCTGCAGAGCACTGAGCACTAAAGCACTTTACTTTCAAAACTATCTCATCAAACAAACCATACCTGTCATGTTACAGAATAAAATGTTTTGCAAAATTAACAATTGGACAATGGGCATAGGTTGTACTGATTAATTATTTGTATCTGTACTTTACTTGTCCTTTGTTATCAGCCTGTACAAATACAGGTCAATAACCTGTATTCCAGGCTGGAAAAAAAAAAGAGACAAAATTAATATAAAAATGGGTATAATGAAGGGCATGGTGTGTACACTGAGGAAATGGGATCTCAGCAGTGAGGTTTGAATTCCCACAATTTTCCTACACATTCATTGTTATTTCAGCATCAGACTGTTGCAACTTTCTCTTACATTTGACACATCACAGCCTGGATATACAAGCTAGAATCCCACTTATATCTCTTACATATGGAAAGAGAACATTCCAAACATCAGGGGATAAATAAATAAATAAATATATACACACACCCTAAATTGTCCTTTTTATGGTAGCAGCTCATATCTCTCACCATCACCTTTTTGTGGCATGAGACAAAAGTGTATATTCTCATTGATTTAGTGTTGGAGACAAGACCTGTGCAATCTTCACTTCTTCATCTGCCACTGTCTCCTTGCAGGGTCTTAAGTCACATATTCCCCTTGGTGCCTCAGCTTGTGCATCCAAAGAAATCAGTGGGACAAGAAAATGTGCAACAAACACAACAGAGGCATTTCAGAGGTAAGGACAGAAGGTTCACTCATGAGGTGGGGCAGTCCAGCATTAAATAGAAAGTTCAGCAACAGAATATCTTGCTCACAGAACAGGGGTGTAAAAGAGAGGTAAAAAAATATGAATATAGAAAAAAAATATGTGTGGTGGAAAACCTGATTAGGAAGGATACTTGGTAAATAAATATATGTGTGGTGGAAAACTTGATAAGGAAGGACACGTGGTAAGTTACTAAGGGACTTGGCTGGTATGTCCTGCCTCATCAAGAAGAAATTCTGGTACCACATCAAAGTACTTAAGCACTGTCCTGAACAAAGAACTGGGTTCTCTCAGTTCTCTGTTATGCTTATTTCCTTCTCCTTCATGTGGAAATTTGCCTTCCTTCCACCCTTAGAGCTTCCTGAGGGCTCTGAACTTGAGTCAGAGCAAAAATTGTTGCAAAGTCTTTCCCGCAGAAAAACACCAGCACATTTTGTGCAATCACATTATCTTAAAGGAGATATTAAATTTGCTGTTAAAGCTCCGAAAAATTTGTCTCTGACTGAAAGAAGAGAACCACCTTTGCCATGCCAAAATTGCAGGAGAACTACAGTGATAAATATTCCTTTTTATTTTGTTCGTTTAGGGAGTCCCTATAATAGAATGAATATATCCTTTCCCTCCCTCCTTTGACCACCTTTGCTTCGGCATCGAGTTCTAGTGAAGACTTAAGGCGTAACAACATCACAAAAAAGGGAGAGAAAGTCTGGGGTAGGAGGAGGAGAAAAGGCAGGTGTGGCTTGACAGGTGATGAGGAAAGAGGCTTTCAGGACACAGAGACTCGGACAGCTAAGCTGACACCGTGTCCCTGAGAAACAGAGGGAAATCCCTCAGCAGGCAGGGAACAGCATTGCTGAGCCACTGGAGCGCACAGCAGCGAGCAGCAGGCATGCTGGCAGTTCAGAACAGGCAGGCTGAAGTCATGAGAATGTGAAACACCATCTGAGAGCAGGCATTCTATACGAAATGCAAGGAAATCTCCGTGGAATCAGCTCGGAGGCATGTCAGGAGCATGACCAGCAGGGCTGGCCGGAGTTCAAAAGGCTCAGCCCCGCATCACAAAAAGCCTCCAAGTGTTGTCTCACAAGTCGGTGTTCATTAGAATTCCATGATTCCCACTCACCCCTTTAATCCTGAAGAGGAATAAAGGCCTCCCCTAGCACCTACCAAGGTGACAAGAGCTCTGCATCCATGATCCCCTTGTGAAGGGCTAGCTGGACAGACAAAACCAAAGGCTGCTTGCTGAAGGTGGTGCTATAAATCAGTGCTGGACCCTAAAGGTTCACAGAGTGACTCTTTAACTACTAACTCAGAGTTCTCTCACTGCTCTGCAGGAAGGAGAACTGTTCTTTCTTTCCTGTTACCTGAATGGTTTCACTGGGGAGCCTTCACAAACTAGCTGAAGTAAATTAACTGAAGGCTGGAAGTGGGCCCAGGCAGCCAGGCAGCGTCAGCACCACAGCAAATCACTGAATGCTTTACAGCCCCCATTTGAGAAGTAGGGTGATTAAAACATTATCTAAATGAGAGGCAAAACAAGTTCCTGGGGACAGCTCAACAGCAAACAAGGCTTTCTGAGCAAGGGGCATGGTATCTAATAAGACAAGGGAACAAGTAAGTCAATATGTAAGGCTAGATCTCCATAATCCATCCTAACAATGCTGGAATACCCTTCCCAAGGCCTGGATCCCCATTCCTTCTTAATAGCAAATTATTGCATTACTAACACTTTTAGAATGAGCTTCACAGCACAGCATGTTTCTCCTAAAATGCTGGGCACTAATATAAAAATGCCACGTCACAAATTCAGCTTCTCCTGAATAAGCAGTAACTTGCCATAGGAGAGCCTCAGAATTTCAAAGAAATGCTTGAGACAAGAGCTGGCTGAAAATTCAAAGCAACTCCTTCTCAGGAGAAATAACTAAAAAAACCTTCAAATACTCTTTTCATCCTCAGGCTGTAGGAAACCTTAAAAAGTGAGAGTGGAAAGGAACACTGAAGTCATGTCCAGTAAAAGCAACCAGTGGTTGGATTCCAGAAATATCTATTTAACTAACTCTTGCCCCTGGAGTCGCAAAAAGCTTTCAGAGCATGAAGCCATAACCAGAGACTAAAAAGAGACATCTTCCACTCAAAACTAATGCCCAAGGCTTTATCTAGACTAATATAACCTTTGATTTTCCAAAATGCTTTTGGATAAACAAGTAATGCTAACTCATTGGGAGAGTATGACATGTACCAGTCCTTGGATGTCCAACCCTCATCACTCAGCCAAAGCTGCTCTGGTGCAAGACCCTGGACATTCACCCCTTCCTGGTGCTTCCTGGCTCAAAGAAGAATGTTTTCTTGGGTACAGTGCTCTTAATTCCTGCTAATCGAAATTATTTTTAAAAATCACTCTGAAGAAAAATAAAAAATACACAAAAAATATAATAAAACTGGATTTGAATATGGAAAAGATTAAAAAAAAAGTTACAGCCAGAGCCTGAAGTAGTTACCCTACAAATTGTTGCTTCATGAATTGTTATGGCTGCTGATGTTTTGCTTCTGACAGAAAGGGCATTGAAACAATGAAGTGGTGTCAGTAGAACAGTTCAGCAATGATTTTAAAGACAAATACAACAACATGGTCAAATTCAGGCACAACTGGAGGTGTTTTCTATTTTTCGGAGATGGGCTGGGGTACCAGGACTCTGGTAAATATTTCCAGAGGGATAAAATTCAAAATTCAATTGAATTGAAATATCAAGCAAACAAGGGAGCACAATGTATGGATCCAAACCTTTTCCAGGCCCCTCTTACAGGGAGGATCAGCCATCCATGTAGACAGAGTCCAGGGATGTGGGAGGACTGGGATTGACCCCCAAGCAGGAAGATTGTCAATATTTTGGGAAGCCAGCACAGGATCTGTCCTTTCTCTGCTCAAGCTACTGTGTGTCCTAGGCCTATTAGTGCACGGGCACTGAAGTCAGTGCAGTTTTTTGGGACAAGGAATAAAAATACAACAACACTGCAGGAGATTTGGGGTTGCATAGTGGGAAGCCTTTTGTAAACACACTGAGAGACAGGTTCTTCCCTGCAGGATTGCACACATGGGATTCAGTCACTTTTGGTCATTGCTGACACTTTGTGTCATTCAGACATACATTGCTCTGAAATCAAGGAAGGCTTTCTCAGATGTCTTATTGCTCAGCCACAAGCTCCAGGCTCACTGCTGAGCACGGCTTCACAGCAAAAGTTACAAAGAAAGTCAGAGCAGGTGTCTGAAGATTCATCCCTTTCCTGCCTTCATGACCCTAATTCTCTCACCCCCATGATGACACCACAGCTATCCCAATTGCCCTTCTTTCTGTACAAAAATATTTTCCTTTTCTTTTCCTCAGCCATGTTGGAGGCTGCTATTTGCATGATTCACCTGTTCTCAGCTCATCCTAGTTCCAGCAGTACTGTTTTTCCTGAGATTGGGAGTAGAGAGGGATCTATCTGTGCATAACTATCAGCAGACACACTCTGTCAGCTAGAAAAGAGCTACAAAACCCAAAATGTCCTGTTCTTCTCCAGCAGAAGGGGGAAAAACAGAAAAAAACATCTATTTATGGCTTCCAACTGAAAAGGTCAATGCAAATAATCCCATTTGCTTTCATGGGTTTTGGAGGAGATCCACAGATCTTTATTTTTAGGTATGAAAGGATCCATTGCTGGCTGCTTAAAATACACCATGACTGACTCCTCATCCATGGGACAATACTCCTCCCTTGCCTTTGTTGCTCTTTGACAATCAAAGGTCCTTTTAAAGTTTTTTTTCAGAACACTCTTGTTTTCCCCGCCACACACTAAATACTTTGTTTAAAGAGGTTTTCTGGAACAACATTTCTTCCCTTTCTCCAAGGAAAAAGGCTTCAGTGTCCTTTCAGAGAGCCCTCCCTTGTGTGGCTGAGCAGCTGAGCCTTTAGCCCATCCTCTGGCCACATTTCTGAGTGTCAGACTATCACAGAATCATGGAATCTTCAAGGCTGGAAACCACCTCCGACATCATCAAGTCCAGCCTTAATCACAGCCGTGTACAGCAGCTGTAGTGCAACCTGCAAACCCCAGTGTCTAAAAATACGTGCTGTCTTGCTCAGATTGCTGTCACTGACAGGGATCACCTTGGATTTCTGGGCTGGATCAAACCCACCAGCTCACTTGCACTCCTAACAATTGAGGGCCTGTTTTCTTTTCATTGACTGTTCTGGGGACTTGTTTTATACTGCAAACAACACAGACAACAAACTTTATCCAAAAGTCTCTTCCCATATAGAAGAATGTACTTTTCCATTCCAGTGTAAATAAGGTGCTGCTGTGGGAAGTCACCCGAGGCTTTAAATCTAATCCATATTCTGCCCACTGTGGCTATCTGGCCAAATGGAAATTAGACACCCTGGGACATGAGCCCCCAGGGCATCTCAGCAGCAACTGAAAGGATTTAAAGATTTGTCATAATTATGGTGGGCAATAAATATCTGAGCAGAGTGGCAGATTTCTGTGGGATAGGGAGTGACCCCATTGGGAGCTGCCCATGATTATGTGCCCTATTCTTCCACTTTTCTGTCTGAGCTCTTATGTGCACCAAGAATATTTATGCATTGAATACCCTGTTTCAATTAAAACTGCACCAAAAGTAAAAGCACAGTATATCCTAAAGTCATTCATTCCATTCTGGTGAAAAGAGATAAACCAAATATTAAAAAATATACTTAATATAAAAAATATTACACAATGCACCAGGGTCTTATGACTGTAATAAAAATATCTTCAAGCATCCTCCCAACTGAATTGTGCTGTTTATGTTGTTAGCAGAGACAAGGGTTTCGTTTCCATGCTACTCAGGGTCTATGGATTAGCCTCATTTTCAACAGTGGCTATCATTCTTAAGGAAATATTTCTTTCTTGTACTGCCAAGCTGAAGTCAAACCAGCCTTCCAGCACTCCAGTATGTAAAAATGTGTATTTATTCTCTCATACACTTTCTGTTGGACTGCATTCCTACAGCCTGAGAAAACAGTGCACAAGCTAAATCAAAGATAACCCACAAACACTTTCATAATGAACTCTTAAAAATCTTTTACACTGGCGACTGGACTGAAGAATTCCCTTGCAATAGGAGTATCAACTCCTTTCCTTATTAAAGAAGTTCTGAGCTCTAACCAGTATTTCCTTGACTTTTGAGTCATGTTTTACTCCTGATGGACGGATCAGAGATGCAATTAGGACTGAGCAGTTCCTGACAGCTTTCAGGGATCTCAGCTACAAGTCAAGGGAGATAATTGAGTCTGCTCTGAAAGGTGATAGTACAGCTGGATGTGGCACAGAAAAAAAAGGGATCTGTTCTGATTAAATGAGGACATCTGGTCAACTTCCTGTGAGAGATTATTCTAATTTTAATACCAATAAAAGCAATCCAATATGTCTAGAAGGCAGACCCTTTAAAGAGCCAGACACTGGGTGTTGAAGGCTGAGGGTCATCTCAAAAGGAGATCAGTAGCAAAAGTCACTGTCAATGCCAGGGAGCAAGACAAGATCCCAGCAAACTCCTGCCTTCAGGTTTCACTTTGTAATATGTCCAGACCTATCTAATTTTATGTGTACTGCACTTGCAACACCGAGACGCTGCCAGGGTCCCATTACTGGTGGACATTTGAGGAGAAAATAGCAATTCCCTAGGGACTGATACTGCAACATTTCCTTTCAATAGGATAGTGTTGATGTTGTTGCTTCTTTATAATATGAATGGCCCTTCTTCCTGGTCCCACTGGGAAGTCTTCAGCAGGACTTGGAACTTCATCCATAAATAGATTACACCGTAACTATATTATTTATATTTATGCCAGAAGCCCTTAGAATGAAGGGACTGCAAGAGAAGATTGGCTGTAATTGCCTGCTATTTGCATTGTTAATTATTATTGAGTGGCTGAAGTCCACAAAAGGAGAAGTCATGTGAAAACAAGAAAAAAAAACCAACAGGAAAATTAGTCAAGAGGAAAAGATGTTCTTTCTAGCACACAGACACGACAACGAGGGACAATATGAACTGGAGCCATCTCAGACTGCCTGTGGGTGCCCTGCCAGTACTCAGAGCAAAAATAGGACTCATAACACCAACATCTGACTTTCAAGACTCAAGGCTGCAAAGGCTTCTGCTGGCAGCTGCAAAAAAGAATCAGAAATAAAAATAACTATTAGCTAAAGCAGAGGGGAAAACAAAGGAGATTCTCAAGGACATTGAAATACTCCTGACGTCTGGGAGAAAAACTACTTACTTTGAAGAGGAACTTTCTGGATTGTTGCAGAGCTGCAGAATTATCACCACTTACTAGCACCAGAGGTGCCCAGAGGGAAGAGAGAGGTGATCCCTCCTTCAGAAACAGAAGCATGGCCACATGCAGGTGAACAGATGGGAAAGGATTGTCAGGGCCTGTGCCTGCTGCCAGGATCAATCCAGCTAAATATCTTTACAAAACAAAATAAAACAAAAGAAAACACTACCACCCCCCCACCACCACCCTCCCATAAACAAACAAATAAAACCCAAACAAATAAGCTCCTTCCTGGAGCTATGCTTTTATCCCAGGTTGTAGGAAAACAAATGTCACCCTGTGGTGGCCAGCAGGGACACTAGGTCTTCTCCACTCAGAAACATGAAAATTCTCAGAAGCATGGAGCCACTGATTGAAAAGTCAAAAATCAAAGGGAATGGAAACAGGAAAATCTCCACAGAGCCCCCCACATAAACAAGCATAGCAAAGCAACACAACAGGACTCTGGCTTAATTTCATGCCCCAGATATCCCATGTCCATCACCCAACCCTTCAGCACCCTCCAAATCCCAAGTGTCCTGCTCAGGACCACAGGTCAGGTCCTGTCCCTTCTGGGCCAGCCCCAGTGATCCACAGAGGGCAGGACCTCCAGGTAACAAGGAGAGGGCCTTTGAACCTCTGTGGGAAAGGAAAATAAGGAAATAAGTTTTCTAAAGGTAATAATTCCCTAGGGAATCTTTTAAATTTGTGTTCCCCCAGAGAGCTTTGAAGGCAAATAATCCCAAACCACATCCTCTGGCAAACTACCAGATTATTAGGTAAATAATTTTCCCTCAAAATGCCTTAGCACAAATTTACCACTGAGGATGGGAAGGATGAGAGCTTGCACTCACTGAGCTGGAGTTGGAATCTTTGGTTTCTTTCAGGTGGTGACATTCATCTCCATAAAACAAAGTATCTTGATATTGTGCATTGGGATTAGAGGACTATCACCATGATTTAAAGACAGAGCGGGGTAATTTTATATTTCATGTCCTTCCCAGGAGCCCTTAGAGACTCTGGAGATGGAAAACCAATATAGCAGATATTTTGTGACTAACAAAGAGAAGAAGCAAACAGCCCCCCAGAGCACACTGAATTCCTGATAAGAGGCAATAAATGGAGAAGGAACTTAGGGGACAGGCAGGGACTTTGAAGAGAGAGGCTACAAAAGAAACACGGCTCCAATAAGAAGGGTATCAAACTCAAAGTGATTGTGAGAAGCAGGAAAGGCTGAAAAACTTGCTGAATCTCATTTGTAATGTGATCTAAGGATGAGTTGCCAAGTCCTATCAATATGCTTAGGAAATGTGGCCCTGCTTTTTATTTACATTCCTCCCATCCTTTCCCAGAAGAAAAGGGAACAGAAGGTATGACACCAACATCTGAGTAACATAAACAGGCTGAATAAGCTGCATCACCCCTCCAACAACCCTGATCTGAAAGGACAGTGAAAAATTAGGGCTCGTATTTGTAACCAGTGTACTCAGAATATGTCATCACGGATGGACTTGAAAAGACAGCAAATACTCCTGATATAGATCCTCCTTCTTCACTTCCAGAGAATAGGATGCTTTCTGATGCCTTCACCTCCTTTTCCCTTCATGAGACCTATTAGGAAAAATTAATTCCTCTCATTTCATCATCGCACAGACCTCTGTAAGTGTGTCAGATAGTGCTTCAGTTAACTCAGTCTGGAACAACAACAGTAACAATCACCTGCTGGAAACCTCAGACACCCTTTTTGGGAGGCCACTGTCCTGGGACAACAGGCAACCAAGTCATATTTCTCCTCTAAATATGGCAAAATCCTATCTTGATCCAAAATTTTCAGTATAAGAACTTGCTGCCATAATGGAAAAATCTGAGCCAACAGACTCAGGTGCCCATGGCTCCAGCTGGGAAATGGTTTCCTATCATACTCACCATTTGGTATGGTAATTTTTAATGTTTTCTTTCCTGAATTAGGAAAAAAATCCAAAAAATTCAAACTGAATTTTTTTTTTTTTACAATTAATTAGTTTAGAGCAAAATGGTTTCAAGCAGGGAAAAAAAGAAAAAACATAGTGAAAAATGCTCAGAACTGTTGAGCATTTAAAAGTGGTGATATTTAAGAATTCTCATGACAGGTGCAGGTGAAATGTTTCAGAACAGAGTGAGAATAAGAAAGAAGCAGAAAATTACATATTTATTTGTCAAGAACTAATAAAATGTTATTCATGTTGCATTCTATACAACAATAGTGTTTTGTTGTTGGGGTTTTTTCTGACTGGAGTTTTACTTTGAAAGCTGCTTTTTAAAGGCCCCACCAAAGAGAAAGTCTACAAAGATGAATTTTCTATATTGTTTTAGACACAAAATCACCTTAATTTGAAATCATTGCACACTCAAGTTCACCATACTCGTGGGTCTCCTTCACTGGAGTTCCTTGGAGCCATCTCCCATTTGGGAAAGTGTGGAGTAGGAAGGAAGAAAAATCATTCCACACTGAAGATGTCAAGTTACAGGTGAAGAGCTTGAAGGACTCAGGAGCTCTAGTTACTTCTGCATAATGTGTTCTACTTAAAAGTATGGTCTCACAAGGATTTCACCTTTATTTTTTAAATTAAAATCATATTAAATGAAAAGACAGACTTGACAAAGGTAGTGGAGAGTGCTGCTTTGCTTAACAGGCTGCGGCAAGCATTCAAATTCCAGTCAGAACTGCAGCAATCCCCTACGCTTTCAAGAAGTACAACTCCTCTCTGGCAGAATGTACTGCAAATTTTATGAGAGAAAGCCAAAGCCAATTCTTGTAACATCCATTAGAGTTCCTCTCAGTCTGTCTGGGTGAGATTGGGAAGAGTGCAAGTTTTCCAGCTATTTCTCCGTGCTGGTAAATAGCATTTTACTACTGTTTCCACCTTTAGAACTGGAGAAACCATACTTAGCCACCTTTAAATCATTAATCTCTGCAAAACTTTCCTGCTCCAGCATTTAGCAGAGAGAAGCACCAAAAATATGTGTCTGACACTGTAATGAGAACTCAGTTGATGCTACACCTAAAACCACACAGTGAAATGTCGGTGCAGAACTCCATGTGCCTTGCTTAGTAAAGTGTGCAAGAAAAAATGACATTTACAGTATTCTGCATTTATAAATGGCCCAGAATTAGGGTGTCTGCAAATCAAAGCCAGAGGTGGAGCTCAAAGTTGGAGTAGAGGTGGTATGATGACCAGGAATTGGAATGATCCGAGAAGTGAAATGCTTCCATGCAAAGAAAGGGGGTCTCCTATGCAGCTGCTTGAGCTTATCTCCAGGTCTGTTGGGTATAAATAAAAGCTGTAATAGTCCTATATTTGAGAGCTCCTGAAAGCTCCCTGTTTAGGAAGCCCTGCTGAGGCCTCACCTGCAGTGCTGTGTCCAGCTCTGGGCTCCTCAGGACAGGAGGGACATGGAGCTCCTGGAGCGGGGCCAGCGGAGGCTGTGGGGATGATTTGGGGCCTGGAGCATCTCCCTGATGAGGAAAGGCTGAGGGAGCTGGGGCTGTCCAGCCTGGAGAGGAGCCCCAGCTGAGAGGGGCCCTCAGCCCTGGGTGTCCCTGTGTGCAGGGAGGGCTCAGAGCAGGGCCCAGGCTCTGCTCCGTGGGGCCCAGCAATGGCACCAGAGGAACGGGCAGGAACTGATCCCAGGAGGTTCCACCTGGACATGAGGCAGAACTTCTTCCCTGGGCAGTGCCCGGGCACTGAACAGATTGTCCAGAGAGGGTGTGGAGTCTCCTCACTGGGGATATTCCAGATTGAGCTGGACACAATCCTGTGCCCTGTGCTCTGGGATGGCCCTGCTGGAGCAGGGAGGTGGGACCAGTGACCCACTGTGGTCCCTTCCAGCCTGACCCATCCTGGGACTCTGTGAAGCTGCCCAAACTGAGTATCTACACAGACATACAACTTGTTTTGCAAGGAAAACCAGAAGCTTCTTTTTGACTCCTCAAACTCTACCAAAGGAAAAAAAAAATCCAAACAAACCCCGAGAAAAGAAAAAGACCAAATAAACACAAAGGAAAGAAAAATACCATGGCTATATATACACAAATGGCCTACTACAGTGTAGTGCTCTTTATATCCATTCATGGAGTGTTTTTTTTTAAACTCAGTCTGCTGCAGAACCCTATTTCATCTACTTGATGTCTTGCATAAAAACAGAACCCGGTTAGCATAGGGCAGATGGAGGAGGAAGAACACCTAGCAATGCTGAGCACCTTCCCATTGGTGTTTTTGCACCTGAAGAAAATTTTCAATTATTTTTGGGGTAAGTTTCTTAAGCTAAATGTGCTCCCTGCTTTCCCTGTCCTCTCTGAGACAGAGGTCTCATGTAGAAGCCCAGAAGATAAGAGGACTAATGTGTGTGTCTTGAACATGGATAACTGGATAGCTGTGGAGCCAAGCAAGGATCACTGGTAATGTGCTGTGAGACAGAACTTGATGCTCTCTCTCCCTGCCTCTTCTCTTCTCTTCTCTTCTCTTCTCTTCTCTTCTCTTCTCTTCTCTTTTCTCTTCTCTTCTCTTCTCTTCTCTTCTCTTCTTCTCTTCTCTTCTCTTCTCTTCTCTTCCCCTCTCCCGTCCTCCTTTCCCTCCATCTCCTCCTGCCCCTCTCACCCTCCCTGCTGTTTCCCTCCCTTTCTCTCCTCTCCCTCCCTTCCTCCCTTCCCTTCCTTCATCCCTTCTTCCCTGCTCCTTCCTCTCTCTCTGCCTCCTGCTCTCCCAGCCCCGCTCTCCCTCTCTTCCCTCTCTCCCGACGCCGGGAGATGGNGGTCCCGCTGCTGTCGCTGCTGCCGGGGGGTCCCGCCCCGCGGCTGCCCCGAGCCGAGGGCCGGGCGGGGAGCAGCAGTGCTGGGATCACCGCAGGCCTGGCACAGCCCTGGCACAGCTCTGGCACAGCCCGGCCCGCCTGCGGGACCCCGGGACACCGGCTGCATGTCCCCCCGGCTGGCAGGCTCAGGCTCCGGGAGCACCGCGGGCTGCGCTCCGGGATGCGCGCACGGAACCCTCGCGTTCCTGCAGAAATCCTCTCATGCCACCCCTGAGCCCGCTGCTGTTCCCAGCGCAGAATTTCCCCACGCTGCTCTCCTCCGGCTCTCCTCCTTGAACCAAAGCCCCAAATCGGGGATATGCCGATTTCCCCGCTTAAAACCCATCTGCCACCTTCCTGCCTTTTCCCGCACAGGGTCTGAACCCTCTCCTCCTCCCCGCACTCCCAGCCGTGCACGACCCCCGAGCCTACGGTATAAGCTGTGGTATTTACGCCTGGCCAGCCACGCTCCGAGCCCTCAGGCCACCTTGTGCATCTGTCACCCGCTCCTAATCCTGCCCAAGCCGCCCGGCCTGGCTCCACGCAGCCACAGCTCTGTCATCTGCCTCTGGGCACAGGGATGCCCCGCAGCCTCACGGCAGAGACCAGCAGAGATGGGGCCAAAAACACCCGCTGCCTCTCAGCCCTTTTGGGGGAACACACCCTGCACATCAGCCTGATCCTCTGGACATGGTGGTATGTGGATCACGGCACGGGAGAGGGCCCCAGACCGAGGTCAACACAGCTGGGTGGCCCTGGAGGTCCCCAGGCTGCAGCCTGAAGTAACTCCCCACCTTTCTCCTGTTATCTTATCCCCTTTTTTAGCCTTGTCTTTGCTGTCTGTGGTGTGTAAAAGCCAAGGAGGGGGCTGCAAACCACAGAACCCAGAAGGTTTGTTTCAAGCAGTGAGGAAAATTAAAGGTTTGGACTTCACTATTGCTGAACTCAGGGAGTCACTTTTCAGTCATAGAATCAACTCAGAATCATGGACTGGTTTGGGTGGGAAGGGACCTTAAGGATCATCTCATACCAACTTCCCAGGGATGGGCAGGGAGACCTTGCTCTAGACCAGGTTGCAATCCTCTTCAAACCCCTTTGATGGGGACCACTCCTGTGACCAAGACAGGATAGTGGCAGGTCTTAATCATTTCCTGTTGTCCATCTAAAAAATCATCAGAGTCCCCCATAGACTAGTGCCATGTCTCGGCAAAGAGGCAGCATCAGCTCTCTGATTAAGGGCGATTTGCAGTTCAGCCATCTCTGGTTCACAGGACAAACTCCAAGCAGTTCAAGGAAAAGATCCTATTTACATCTTCTCAATGGATGACATCTGTGCTGAGTTAAGGAAAGGAGGAAAAATTGTCGGTTTAATACCCTAGAATCATGAAATTGTTTGGGTTAGAAAGGGACTTTAAAGATCATCTCATTCCATGTCCCCTGCCATTGGCAGGGACACCTTCCCCTATCCCAGGTTGCTCAGAGCCCCATCCAGCCTGGCCTTGGAGACTTCCAGGGATGGGGCAGCCACAGCTGCCCTGGGCACCCTGTGCCAGGGCTTCACCACCCTCACAGGGAACAATTTCTTCCTCATATCCAATCTAAACCTGCTCTCTGTCAGTGTGAAGCCATTCCCCCTTGTCCTGTCACTCCAGGCCCTTGTCCAGAGTCTCTCTCCATCTTTCCTGTGGGCTCCCTTCAGGCACTGCAAGGCCACAATGAGCTCACCCCAAAGCCTTCTCTTCTCCAGGCTGAACAATCCCAATTCCCTCAGCCTTTCCTCCCAGCAGAGCTGCTCCATGCCTCTGATCCCCTTGGTGTCCCTGCTCTGACCTGACTCCAGCAGCTCCCTGTCCTTCCTGTGCTGGGCCCAGGGCTGGATGCAGCCCTGCAGGGGGGGCTCAGCAGAGAAGAGCAGGGGGACAGAACATATCTTAGTATATAATAAAATACAATAATATCTTAATAACAGATTCTTAAGACATCCTTCACTTTTTATATAACATTAAATATTCATGTACCTGATTTTTTTTCAAATCATTCCAGCTGCACCACTGCTTTTTGACAGTAACATTGAATGAGTTTTTTTTTTTACAGTCATCAGAATGTGCCCAGCTGAGAGGAGATGACACAGCCAGCCTGCATCCCTGAACCAGAGCAAATCCAAGGTTAGAGCCACGAAGGTGCCACAGGTCTGGAGCAGGAAAGCTGCCTGGGGTTTCCACACAGCACAGACTTTGTCCATCTGGGAGCAAATCGAGCCATAAACTCAGAGAGCTCACATATGGCTGGATCCCCATGGGCAGTGCTCAACTGAGACAAGGTTTGAAAATCAACCCCCAAAACAAGCACATGCTCACCACTCACACCTTGGGTTGGCGTAAAAACCACAATAGGGTGGGTCAAGCCGTAGGGGATATTTAAAGAATGTAATAAAGTTAAAATGTTTCTTCATTCTAATGTGGAAGTCTAGGATTTCATGGCAAGATAGCATTGTGTTCCCTAAGGGTTTCCTTCCTTCATACAAGCACGGTCAGGCAATCAGTATTGTCTGACAGGGATAAATAAAATAACCCCACATTAGTTTCCTGTTTGTGGCTCAATACAACAAACCATACACTTGTAGTAAAAGAGATTGTTTCAATAGGTTCAGGGAGAATATTTAAAAAAGAAATGCTTAAAGATATCAAGGCAAAGCAAATCTATTCTCAGCATTCTCACTCCCAATTTACAGATACTTGGGTTCTCATCATTCCTCTCTCTGTTTTTTTAAATTTAATTCAAGCAGCATGTATCACCCTATTTTAAAAACACGCCATTAAAAAAATGAAGCTATATTTGTATCAATTTAACCTACTTTTCAGGTATTTTGACAGAGGCTCTGGGCTTAATGCAGACTGCTGGAGAAGGATTTTTTGTCTGCACAGAAAGAAATCTGCTTATGATAGGTTAAAACAAAGGAGATAGGTCAGACTAGTCTGACCAACTGCCCCTTTAATCAAATATAAGCTCAGTTTAGGGGATTTCTAAAAATGAATTTATCCTGATCCCTAAGACAACTTGGCCCAAGAAATAGGATCCAATATCCTTTCTACCATACTCCTTACCATTAATTGCAATTTTAAATAAAAATCTGGGTTATTAAGATTACTGCCCATGTTAAACTCTTTCAACAATTTTCTATCTCCTATTCAAAACAAAACAAACAAAACGTGTTTTCTTCTGTCTATTTCTTTCCAACACCATTGGTTGGAAACCAGGCCTTCTCCTGTTTTTGTGCCTTGTTTCGTTTTCAAAGTTGGGGTTTCTTGCAAATAGGATTGTCCAGTTTCTGCTCTGAGAACCATTCCTGCCTTTTCCCCTGCATTCATTTCCAGTGAGGAAACATGGATCACAGACTTTTCCAACAACTGGGAGCTGGAGGAGACAGGAGCCGGAGAGTGGCTGAAACTGGAGAGGGAAGAAGATTATTGCAGATAAAATTATGGAAAAACAGGAAAGAATTTGGCTGAACTGCAGATGTGTGGTCAATGGTTGGACTCGATGATCTTATGGGTCTTTTCTGACCTTAATGATTCTCTAAAAGACTGAAAAGCAAGATCAAAAGGCAGAGAACAACATGGAGGAAGAGGAAGACAGGCATTTTTAGCCTTTCACAGAATCACAGTTTATTCCTAGCCAGTACTCAAGCTCTTAGTGAAAAGCTTTTCCATCTACTGGTGTAGCCACGCTGTAAATGAGGACATCCAAAAGAAAAGATGAGGATTGTGTCTGGAAGAGAAAGAGAGGAGATGCTGTTGGATTTGAAAAGAAAAATCATGGCACACTATTCAATCCCTCAGTTAAAATAGACACATCACACCAAACCGGGAGAAGCTGTTTAATTTTGAGTATTATGAATTAAAAAAAAGGGAAAAGGGCCTATGTGAGCACTCATCTCTGAATTGTTTTTGCTTCAAGCTAGGTCTTATGAGTCCTCAGCGACCCCTTCATACTTGAGATAGTCTAGCTACCTGGATGGCATAAAAGTAGTAGGATGGTTTCTGTGGCAGTGTTTGAAACAGAAAAAGGTTTAATAAGAAACAAAACAACAAAGCTCTTTACAGAGAAAAACCATGCCAGGTGCAAGAGGTCCTTGCCCTGCTAAGACACAAAAGCGATTAATTCCTTTGTTCTCTTCTTTTTCTACTAAATCACCTAGATGAAACCTCTTAGCCTCAGTCTAATCAGACAGCTTCAAGTTTAAAGTCTAAAAAATCCTATAAAGTGTCCCTATACCAAATTCAGAAAAAAACTTTCTGAAGCCTTTACCTTACTTAACAGACAAAAAGTATTTAAAAATTCTCTTGTAATTTAGTCACCCCGTCAACAAAAACCGCACTCCTACACGTCTCTATTCCAGTATTGTCTGGGTTTGTGTGCTAACGCTGGATCGTGCTGAAACTTGCCTGAAGGTGGAGTGCTCAGGTACAGCTTGAATCCCTGGGACCAGCCCAAGCTCCAAGCTCTCAGGGACTCAGCACTCAAAGCCACCCTCACCTAGACAGTTTGTGAGTGAGAGCTAGAATCCTATATTAGATACACAGAAAACCATCAGTGCAGAAGTTATCACAGAAAAGGCTGGTGAAGAAAAATAATAGCAACCTCCAGGGTTGCTAAATGTGGGCCTGCCCCTAAACATACCACTTGCCCTGAGGAAAAATAAAAAGCTTGAAGAAAACAGATAATTTCCATAAAGTTTATCATGCCACTTAATGAAAGTGCAGGCCCTTGCCTTACACTGACAGTGGCTTGCTCATTGTCCTCCTACAACTATTTTATGCTTAGCTGTACTCACATTCTAATTTGCTGCTAAAAATAATACTGATTAAGTAAATAAATAGATCTATCTGTCACATTAGTTTCACTGACACCATGATCAAAATGACAGATAGTGGCTTTAGATTTGATATCAGGAAGAAATTCTTCCCTGTGAGGGTGCTGAGGCCCTGGCACAGGTTGCCCAGAGCAGCTGTGGCTGCCCCATCCCTGGAAGTGTTCCAGGCCAGGGTGGATGGGGCCCTGAGCAACCTGGGATAGTGGAAGGCGTCCCTGCCCATGGCAGAGAGGTGGAACTGGGTGATTTTTAAGGTTCCTTCCAACCCAGGCCATTCTATGATTCATTAAATCTCTTTTGCATGGTTTTTCTTCCTCAGAAGGACACAATTCCTGACAATCTCCATACACATCTAGAGCATCAGGACAAAAAATGACAAAGCCTTCACCCGAAGTCACAAGATTGAGTAAATCTGACTTTATTGCTCTGAAAACTGCACATGCTGGCTCAATCTCAAGATATACATGTACATTATTTGTCTTGGTTAAGATTCAACTCCAGCCCTGAATAAAAATACTAAAAAAATTGGCCAAACATGGATGTAAGCATATCAGCTTTGATACTGGGTGCTGGATTTTCCTAGAAATTAATCCTCCATTAAAGCAACAGATGGCCCTGTGTTGTTCCAGGGGCTCAGGGCACACATGAGGGGCTGGGTGACTGATGGACTCATGAATGACTGGGTCTGCATAAACCTTAAGTTGGATTAGGATAAGCTCATGCATGTCAGAAATGGTTTGCAGTACTGACATTTCATGTCAGCTTTGTGAATCCAGACTCGTTTCAGCCCCACACAAGGCTGTGTCACGTGGAGGGGGCAGCGTAGGAATACGTAGGAATAAACACATCCTGGCAGCTTTACTGACTGCTTGGATGCTCTCAGCCAGCAACAAATGAAGTCCCTGCTGATTCAGCCTTTAAATCAATGACAGCTACTTAATTAACAGGGCCACAGCCAAGCTGCTTAGGACTAGCACTGACCCTTCTTAAGGAAAGTTGTGCAGCACATTTTGAAGGGCACCTCCCAGCAAGCCCATGGCTCAGATTTTGGGTGAGCCAGGTGAGGAATGGTAGCAGAGAGAAGAACAAGGTTGTGCCTGGACTCTCAGAGTTGGGCAGAACCACCTGAGCATAGGGGGCTCACAGCCCTCTCCTACCTGACTCCATGAGGCACACAGATAGTCCTTGGATAATGCCATGACCTTCCATGGAATCCCACAACCAAAGTGTTGGCTGTTGCCCAAATGCTTTCACAGTCCAAAGAGCATTTATAGGAATTAGAAAGGGTCAGTAACATGGTCTCCAAAGACCATGAAAATCTCTGCTATAGACAATTAAACCCCCCTCCCTTGCACACCTTTAAACAGTTTTCACCTAAACTGTTCTTAAACAGGTGCAAAACCTGCCAGCTGCATTAAATCCATTATTAAGGTACAAGTTATCCAGGCTCCAAGGACACCTCGTTGAGGGGCTGAAAAGCCATCTAGTCCTGGGGTATGTGGAGCTGCTGTGGCCAGGCCAGAGCAGGGACACCAAGGGGATCAGAGGGATGGAGCAGCTCTGCTGGGAGGAAAGGCTGAGGGAATTGGGATTGTTCAGCCTGGAGAAGAGAAGGCTTTGGGGTGAGCTCATTGTGGCCTTGCAGTGCCTGAAGGGAGCCCACAGGAAAGATGGAGAGAGACGCTGGACAAGAGCCTGGAGTGACAGGACAAGGGGGAATGGCTTCACACTGACAGAGAGCAGGTTTAGATTGGATATCAGGAAGAAATTCTTTCCTGTGAGGGTGGTGAGGCCTTGGAACAGGTTGCCCAGAGCAGCTGTGGCTGCCCCATCCCTGGAAGTGTTCCAGGCCCGGCTGGATGGGGCTCAGAGCAGCCTGGGATAGTGGAAGGTGTCCCTGCCCTTGGCAGGGGGAGCACTGGAGTGAGATGATTTTTAAGGTCCCTTTCCAACCCAGGCTATTCTGCGATTCTAAACTCACCTCATCTTACAGGCCTAAAAAGCCCCTGTGTTCATGTGCAAGGTGTATACAGGCCAAGAAAGTGCATGCAAATTCCCCACCACTTGCAAAAGTCCTCCCAGTCCGTTTCAGAAGCAGCTGTTCCAGGGTGGATAGGGTCAGTAAACATGGGGAAGAGGCCAGAGTGGCACAATGATGTTTGCCAGCAATGAGATTCTGCATTCAGCCAAACACTTGTCAAGATCAGTAAAGGGGGCAAAAGGAGACCTTGTCTTGTGAAATTTTCAGCTGTGGGTAGAATGAAAATAATTTGCTTCCAGATATTTTGATTCAGTCTTTTAAAAAAGCCTCATGTTTAAATACTTGTGCTTAGTATGGCTTTGAGAGAAGCTCTGGTGATGGTAATAATAAAAAGAAAGAAACTGTAATAATTTTTAATGCACCAATGTTTGGCTGTTCCTGTATTTCATGAAGAAAGGCACAGAATTAACTTCAGCTTTTACTTCCACAAGCACAAATATCCCCTGGCTTACTCCCTACCTTCTCATTCTCCCTGTGCTCATAGGGCAAACCGGGGGAGGTGAAGGAGAAGAACACCTTTTCCCACTAAATTCTTTGCCATAAAACACAGAATCACACTTTCTCCACAGCTGGAAAAGCAAAACACTTCCCTGTCCCATCTGTAACTCCCACAACTCCACATCATGTTCCTTCCCATGAACAGAAGCTGGATTTGTTCCTTTTCCCCATAACACTATAAACCCTATAAAACACTGGCCACAGGTGCACACAGAGCACTCCAGCACTGCCAATGTCACTCAGAGCTTTTTGGCACCACATGGGGCTCCTGCTGTGGGTAATTTGCAATGGGCCTTTCACCTGCCTGAAATCTGTGGGGAAAGAACACAGAGAACAGTTTATTTGCCATTAAAAAGGGGGGAAGTGTAAGCTGCCAATTTATTTGAGACAAAGGAAACAAGCAAGTTGATCCCATCTAAACTATCATGGAAGACTAATGCTGAAGGACATTCAAGCACCATCAGAAGCCTAAAGCTAATCATGCCAGAGGCCTGAAAAAAACCTGGAAATTGAGGCAAAAGCCAATTCATTTGATGAACTAGCAGCAGAGTTTATTTTCACTGCAAAAACAACTTGCCAGTGGCAGAACACAGACTGTCCTGCCGGCCAAAGGCAACATCATTTGGCATGAAAATAAGTTGTAGTTACCAAAGCAACAAAGGATCTCCAGACCTGAACTCTGGCATCACATCAGTCCCATTGCTACAGGAACAGGGGACTGGGGGACTTGTCCACGCTATGTGACAGCTGGCCTCTGACTTGTACAGGCCAAGACTCTGATTCCCTCATCCTGGATATCATCCTAGATTAACTTTTGTGCTGTTTGTAGCTGAATATTTTAGGACATAGATAGTTGCTACAGGCCCTGCTAGTTGGATAGCAAAACATACATATATTTTTTGAGTAAATGAAATAGGAAGTTGGGGAGGATTTTAATCAGCCCACTGAGATAAAAAGAGTTCAATATTTGTTTAAAAAATTGGTTATAGAGACACTTTGGTCTTTATTAATGGAAATCTCATGCACTTCAGATATTCAGGATAACAAAACCTCTCTGAAATGTTCAGCAGTGACTTTCTGCTGTGGTATTTAACCTCCTTCCCTCAAGTAATTAAGTCAAGAAAATGGCATGCAATTGAGAAGAGCAAAGCAAAGAAACTTAACAGTCCACAAACAATCCAGAGGCTGGAAATTATTTGGTTGGAGTATTTGGTGGGTGTACATGTTACACAGCAAGAAAATGAGACACAGAAAAATTTTCTGTGGTCAAAAAGGAAGAAATTCAGGTAACAAATCTCCAGTTATAGAGTTCACAGCAGATATCTATTCCTGCCTTTGCAGATTTGTCTGTTAGATTTCCTGCATGCTCATCCTTCCAATTTTCTTATTCTACCTTCTATGTATGGGGAAAGCTCCCAGTCATAATGTGTTAATAGCATTCCACGGCTTTCTTGGTATATCTCTTTAAAACTGACTCCCTGCTCTCTCCTTTCTAGATGAAGGACAGACAGCTGGTGTTCCATGGCTGCTGCTTGTTATACTAATCTTAATCAGTTCACAGCTCCCATGCAGCACTCCTGGCAGCTCATCTCTCCCTGGACATGCACAGAGCTCAGAGGCAAACAATATTTATTATCATATCGAAGCACCGAGCCTCGTGCGATGGAGCTCCAATGTCTGACGTATCTAGATGCTGTCAGATAAACAAGGAAATCATTTGACACAGCTCTTGTCACTGCCAGTAAATCATCTGAAGGGGTTTGGTTTTGAAGAGCTCAGCAGGGCAGTTCTGCCGTTGTCATCTTCTATTTTTGCTTGCACAAAGCGCTCTGCATCGCTACATCAGAGGCACAGGTGTTGCACCACTGCTTTCAGTGGAGTCAGCCCCCACATATCCAAGAGCAGGCATTGGCAAATATGAGTTTTATTCACTTGTTTGTAGGCTGGGATCTTGTACGGAAGCTTAAAAATACATGCACACAGCAGAAGAAAAAGAGGCAGCCAGTGTTACCAAGGCCAGACTTTGAGCTAGGACCAGGAAATCAAAGCCTGGTGGAAAGTAAAATGTTTGTAAGTCTTGGTTTAAAAGGTTTCCCTTAAAGGGAAAACTTACTTTTGCAGCATCCTGATTTTGTGGCACGCAGCCTCAGCCTGACCTTTTCCCTTGCTTGGCTCAGAGTCATGTTTGCCAAGGGAGCATTTGCCCTGCAGCCACTCGTGTTCATTATGAGCCACTCATCAGCTCCTGAGCAGTGGCTGAAATCAGCTGATGGTCTGGCTAGGGGACAGTTTGCTCAGAGACAGGAGCATCCACTTGCCCTAACACTTCTCAAGAGCTCTGTCCAAGTTTCCTACAGAGTAGTGCTTCAAAGGAGACTGAGACTCTCATCAGGCACTTGTCTTTTTGCCTGCTGTACATTTAGAAATGTAGAGTCATCGTTGTGTTAGAGTCACACATCAGTGTTAAAAAAAAAAAAACAGGCCCTTTAACCATTAGGTGCCTGTTGAGAAATGGAAAGTTTTGGTTCTGTTTGCATTTTGCTCATGAGAAGAACCACTCTGCAGAGCAATGAAATCCCTCCCACGTGCTATTGCCAAGGCTTTAAAAAACACTGCCAGGGCTACTTATTTTTTTATATTAAACAACTTGTGTAACCTAACTGTGGACAAACTGAACCTTACACCGACCCTGTGCGGAAGATGACTTTGTCTCCCAGTAAAAAGCCAAACAAGCACAGAGGGCAGGAATATGTTTCTCACAACTAGGGATTCAGAATACAGGGTTGATGTGGCAGAAGGAGATGCAGAAGCAGCCACAGCTCCCAGTAGGATTTTTTTTTTTTGTTCAAAACCCAGAATTAAGCAAGGAAGGCTTTCTGAGAGCACAGAGGACACGACTGGTAACTCCTCTGGCCTGAGAGTAAAACTTATGCCATTTGGCTTGAGATGAAATTTGCAGAAAGAGGACTTAGGGAGACTGTGCTCACACACAATATTAGAAACAGAAAACTTTCTCATTTATCATGTCTGTGGTTGGACTTGCTCAATCCTGTGCTGGTTGACAATTTCCAGCTCTTGCAAATTCTCTTAGCAGTGTTTTCAGCTCCTTCTCTTCAACACCTTCAACACCTTCTCTTTCTAGATTATTTTACCATTTTGTTCTCCTTATCCCTTCCTCTTAGATTTCCTTTTCACCCTCTCAAAGCAGCACATTTATCATCACACTCATGTGATATTTTTGCTGCCAGTGTACTCTGCTCCCTTTGTGTTGATGTTATTCACACCACCTGGTTTGGGCACCCAGCCTTCCCAGGTGTCCTCTGCAGGGACAGGGGGAATAAAGTCACCCCACAAACATAATTCAAACCCCCTGAGAACAGAACTGCCCCTGCATGTGCCTGTCTCTCCCAGCAGTGACTGAAGAGGGGTCTAAAGGCACCAGACCGTCACCAGGGAGCAACAGGAACAGAGCTGCTCTGTGAAGGACAAAAAGAAACCAAGGGTGATCACAACATGGGCAGATGCAGCACCCACCTGGCCAGAGCATTGTCCCCCAGGGCCTGAGCAGAGCAAGCAGGGATGGGTGATGGCAATATGCCCATTTGATGGTGCAAACAAATCAAGACCAAGGTCAGCCCTGAAAATCCACTCAGCACGATGGGGCTGGGTGCTGGCACTCCTCTAACACAGCCAAAGCCACAGGTGGGTGCTCAGGCTTAGGGTCACAGAGGTCCTGGGACAAAGAGCAGAAGGTGCATGTGGGGAGGCTGCAGCTCAGGGCAGTGAAAGCCTGCGTGGTGCTCAGGGCCACATTAACCACACAGCACAGTCAGGGGCCCAGAGGTAGGTCCTGTGAGTATCAGCCAGCCCCACTTGCTGTCCTGTGTGCTGCAGCAAAGCTTCCTGGTTGGATGGCACTTGTGCTGGAAGCACAGTACACAGCAAACAAGTGCCAGAGCCCAGGAGCATCGCCCTGCAGCTGGGGTTCAGCTGGGTGCAGCTGAGTGGTGGCTGTGCCTCTGCTCTGCCTCCTGTCCCCCCTTGTCCTCTGTCACTGCCTGCACTGCTGCTCTGATCTCAGCCCTGCCTCGCTGCTACAAACCTGAGGGGGGTCACAGGATCACTAAGGTTGGAAAAGACCTCAAGGATCAGTGAGTCCAACCTGTGACCAGACACCACCATGTCCCCAGCCCAGAGCACCGAGTGCCACGTCCAGTCATTCCTTGAACACCTCCAGAGATGGTGACTCCACATCCTCCCTGGACAGCCCCTTCCAGTGTCTAACACCCCTTTCAGTGAACAAATTCCTCCTGACGTCCAACCTGACCCTCCCCTGGCACAGCTTGAGGCCGTTTCCTCTCATCCTGTCCCTGTTCCCTGGGAGCAGAGCCTGACCCCCCCCCAGCTGTCCCCTCCTGTCAGGAGTTGTGCAGAGCCACAAGGTCCCCCCTGAGCCTCCTTTTCTCCAGGCTGAGCCCCTTTCCCAGCTCCCTCAGCCCCTCCTGGTGCTCCAGCCCCTTCCCCAGCTCCATTCCCTGCCCTGGACACGCTCCAGCCCCTCAATGTGCGTTTTGCAGTGAGGGCCCCAAAACTGCCCCAGGATCTGAGCTGTGGCCCCAGCAGTGCCAGCACTGCTGGCAGGGGACAGGGGACAGTCACTGCCCTGGCCCTGCTGGCCACACCATTCCAAGCCAGATGCCATTGGCCCTTGGCTATCTGGGCACAGCTGGCTCATGTTCAGCTGGTTGTCAACCAGTGCCCAAAATCACTGGATTCTTGCCTGACCCAAGAACCTTGGTTGTCATCCCAGGTCCTGTCTGATGTTGTTTGGATCTGTGAGACTGTGCACTTGATGAGAGTGCTACTCCCATCTGTCTTGCCCTTGCTGCTCCCTGATACATGTCAGAAAAAAAAGTGATTTATGGAATTCTGGAAATACCAAGCAAAGGTAATTTTGCTGGGGTTTTGTCACCCTGTCCCTGATTTTGACATCCATCTGTTCACACAGGCACACACAGAGCTGCACACATCATCAACACATTTCCACGATGCTGCACACAATAATGTCAAACAGGTGAGTGTGAGAGTAGGAGCCAAGATCCTGTTTTATGGGAAACAGGAATCCTGCAGGAGTAACAAAACTCCTGTGTGGGAGAGGTTCTCCTGCTGCCTCACAAGGAGAATCACAGTCTAAAGATAAAACTCATTCCCTCTGCTCTTTCTTTTCAGAATTACGTTTTGCTCACAAACCAAAGAACTACTTAATGGAGGATAATAACATTTCTCTTTTTTTTGCATTTCCCAGATACTTAAATTACACAATCTTAAATCACTTCATACCCAGATAGAGTGGGTATTAGAAATGAAAGGACTCAGATTCCAGTAAAGCCTTCATTAAATTTGGCCCATCTTAGTTTCCCTCTGAAATGGATAGCAAAAATTACAGAAGCTAAAAGAGCCCAGGTGATGGATTATAAAGAGAGGCATTGGCACAGATCATAAAGCAACTGAAAATAGTCCTTTCAAACCCCTGTGAGATGACTACCAAGGGATAAAAATCAGAACATTGGTCACCCTTTTGTGACATTTTAAATTGCCTACTTGCATCACTCTCATTGACTTGCTTTTCAGGTGCCATTGCCTCCACTGATTCATAAAGTCTCATTCATTCAGAGAACGAGGTTTGACTGCAAAAAGAGCCACCTCAGAAACAGATTAGTCATGAGAATTTGCAGGAAATAACCACAGGAAGGAACAACCCAATACAAGACAAGGCAAAGGAAAACGACACTGCACGCTGATTCTGGGTGTACAAAGCTATGCAAGTCTAAGGGAGCTGCTGTTGGCCACATGGGAGCCTTAACTCCCCTGAGACCATTAACTTTTGCATGCACATTTGAGAAGGGAAGGTTTATTTATAAACAGTTTTAATCACTGACATTTGTTCCATTTTTATGATGAAAATGAGGAAGAACAGACAAAAGGTTCCTAATACAGATGTTTTTCTATTAAAACTTGTCCCTCAAGATCTTCCATCCCGCCAACTGCTACTTTTCTAGCAATTAGTCCTAATGACTTTCCTAGCAATAAAGGAAATAACTTCAAAACGTGTATATACAAAAGCATATGTAGTTAAAACATTTATAAACAATATATAGTAGTAATTATTGCATATAATAAATATATACCAATAATATAATGTGTATAAAAATATGATATGCAAAATACCCAGAGGGAATGGATAGAATTATTTTCCTTGTTTTCCAGTTCCTAGATTTCACATTTCATTATACAGATATTAGATAATTATGATACAGAGTATTAAAGCATCTGGACAAATTCCAACAAATTTCCTTTTCATTTCTTTGGGAAATATTAAAAATCACAAGTAGGACAGCAAGCAAAGAAACTTGGCATAAAGTGATGTATTTTAGCTAAAACTAAGATCAACTTTTCAATAGAATCCAGAAATTAAAATCATGTCATCTAAATTATTAAAAACAAATAAAATCCAAAAAGGCAAAAGAAAAAATATTTTTCTCTTCCTTTCATCCCAGTAAGACCAGCCATGGGGTGTTCCAGAACTACACAAGGGAAAGATGAACCCAGACGTGTCTCTGCTTTTTTTTTTTGAGCAAAACTCAAGATAAAGTTGCCAGTTGCCTTCTCTCTGCAGAGGTGATCTTCCCAGGCTGTATTCCTCCACAGACTCTGAAACTCCCAACATCTGGCTGCAAATTCAAAAGAGAATTGCACAAACTTTCTTGGAAAGACCACCAGACTTTGGGACTTGTTAAGGGTGGACACTAGAATCCCAATAATAAAACCCTCTGTAGGAAGAAAAGAGAAAGAATAAAAGAAATGAGGAGGAAGAAAGAGGGGAAAACAGCAGCACAGTAAGAGAAATAAAACTAGATTCCCTCCAATTTTATCAAACCACCTGCCTTAAGGTCTTTCCTCAGGGCCAGCCTGACAGGGAGGTGTTGGGAGGACACAGCTGGGGAATCACAATCCACATCCTTCTCCCTCAAAGTGATTTTATTTCCCTGGGACTGCCTGATGCTGGCCACCATCACAGGCAGAAGTCTGGGCTGGAGGAAGGTCACATCTGAAAGAGTGTGGTGAATCTTGCACTCAGCCAAGCCGCTCACACACAGGCAGGAGGGGAAATAGGCCCATTTTGCACTATTTTCCCCTTTCCTGTTCATTGTAGCAACAGCAGCGCAGCATCATTAGAACCTACAGGATGAGGTAAAACACTTCCATTGATAAAACCTCCAAATCCCGACCAGTATTAATGTGGGAAATGAAACCTCTTTGTCATGCTGTTCCACAGGGTGTCCTGCCAAGCTGTTCCAGCTTAATGCCTCTGGTTAACTCCAAGGAAAATATGAGGATTACTGAGCAGGAATGACAAGTGGCATTAACAGGGCACTGCCTCCTACTCCAGAGACTGCTCCTTTCTAACCCACAAATACTTTGACCTTCACAAGTCTACTGGAGTTGTCCTGGTCTATAGCAGCTAAGTCCTCTTAAGTGCTATTTAAATAGCAACAAAATCTCTTTCTTCACATTTTGCATTTATCCCAAGGAAAGAAATCACAGCTGACTAAAAAAAAACCCAACAAGACAACAAAAACCACATGGAAATATGTTAGGAGTTCCTTCATCTTCAAAACTTGATAATAATCACATTTGAAACACTCGTGTTGTTGCTGGGAAAGAAAGAGTGGCTTAGCCAATATTTAAAGAAATGTTTCAAATCTGAACAGAATAAAGAGGGTTTGTAGCCATGGTAACTTCCACAATCATTTATTAAAAAACTATAATATCCCTGAAGAGTTGTGACACGGTGCAGCAACCATGTCACATTGTGTGGGCTGATGTTACGTCTTGAAAGCCTGAATGACTTGATGTGACCTGGCATGATGCTATGGATATTTAAAATTTTTCAAGGGAAATTCCAGTTCTAGTGGTAGGTAGAAGGAAACAAATTTTAGCACAAGGCTGGAAAAGGACATAAACAAATGGCAATCGTAAATAATTCCTTAAAAACTTGTTCACTTGCAGAGTAATTTCACAATATGGAAGGATGACAGAACATTATGGCTGCACAGGAAAAAGTTCTTACCCAACATGTGGCCTCTCCACTGAACTACACAGCTCCTGGAGTAAGTAGGCAGTGTCTTATTTTTGGTAAACATAAAGACACCATTACTATAAAAATGTATTACAAAATCAGATTTTACCACTGGAAAGAGATTATACTTTGGATTTTTTTTTTTTTACTATTTAGACAGTCACATTTAGAACTTTAGAGCACTCATTTAAAATGAAAGCATAAAATCTTTCTGCTTCGACGTTTTTTTCCTATTTTAAATGAAAATTAAGACTTGAAAATAATTTTTGAGCATATGATTGTGAAAAAAAATCCTTTCTGCCATCAGTAGAGCTTCAGACAGTGGATCAGACTGTTCTTTTAATGTTCAGACCAGGCACAATATGTGAGATCAGATGATTACCAGTTGAAAAAGTGGATAAAATTCAGGACTGATCTGACTCCAGTAGGAGAGGGAGAGGATTCCATGGGTTATTACACCCATGCATTGCAATGAGACATCTCTGACAGAGATGCAGTACTCCCAAAATAGCATTTGTCACCACATCAGGGCAGGCATTGGCTTGGTGCAGAAAACTTTCTCTTAACTTAGTATTTTGTAAGTTGCCTGAGAAGTATCAAGGAATGTGAGATCATTTGAAGCCAGAGTACATATGAAATAGTGGTGAAAACTAAAAACATGGCTGTACCACTCTCAGAAACAGCTTTCTCCCCCAAAATAGAAGTTCATCAGTTTTAAGAAGACTGTTTTATAAGGGAGGTCCAAGAAACCCACCTTGAAAACTGTCTTTCTGAGGGGATTTGTAGAAATTTCTTTCCTAGCAAAGGTTTGACAAAATAGATTTAGAAAAGCATTCTGCATGGAAGAGTCTTGCACCGGCTCCAAAAGGATAATGATGATTTATTCCTTGGAGGGGTATGACTTTGGGAGTGTGGATCTATCAAATAATGGTTAGGAAAGATCATCCACTGCAGTCCTGTTGGACTTGGTCCCAAAGGCCTGAGTTACCTCCATCGTGTCCAGAGACAAGGTTCTCTCTGCCCCAGAGATGAGCTCCCTGCCTGTGCAATGTCTTCCCTTCATTGCAAACAGCAGGCTGCAGAGCCAGAGCAGCAGAAAGTCACAATACACTTTATTTCTCTTATCTGGACAAGATGCCTTTTCCCAGGTACTTGTGACCTGTGTCACTTGTGAATGTTCAATGTAGCTCAACCCATATTTGTGCTCTGCACCACCACGGGCTCGTCCATGACTGGTTGGAGAATGGTGAATGAACTATCAAGCCTTTTCTTCTTTCACAAACCTTGGTCACAGTGATTTCTCTCAGGATCTGCCAGAAAATGTTTAGATCACCCACTGGCAATAGCCTCTGCCTTAACTGTCTAAGTGCATGACCACTCCATAAACTAAAGGCAGATTTCCACTCAATAGACTTTAATAGCTAATATTTGCTTGGAGACCTTTTGTCTGCCCTCCACATGCAGGACCTGCTTCCTTTTGGAGATAAATCATAAAGAGATGAGCCATAACTGAGACAGAATCTGTCCATTTAAATTTCTGCTCTTTATCATGTGGAACTGTCTTGAACATACCACATGCTCATAGACACTGACAGACAGAGATTTGAAACCCAGAAAGATGAAGAGAGACTATTGGCCTGCCTTGGAAGGACCTTAAAGATCATCTTGTCCCAACCTCCTGCCATGGGCAGGGACACCTTTCACAACCTGGTCTTGGACACTACCAGGGATGGGGCAGCCACAGCTGCTCTGGGCAACCTGTGCCTCACCATCCTCACAGGGAACAATTTTTTCCCAATATCCGTCTAAATCTGCACTCTGTCAGTGTGAAGCCATTCCCCCTTGTCCTGTCACTCCAGGCCCTTGTCCAGAGTCTCTCTCCATCTTTCCTGTGGGCTCCCTTCAGGCACTGCAAGGCCACAATGAGCTCACCCCAAAGCCTTCTCTTCTCCAGGCTGAACAATCCCAATTCCCTCAGCCTTTCCTCCCAGCAGAGCTGCTCCATGCCTCTGATCCCCTTGGTGTCCCTGCTCTGGCCTGGCTCCAGCAGCTCCCTGTCCTTCCTGTGCCGGGCCCAGGGCTGGATGCAGCCCTGCAGGGGGGCTCAGCAGAGAGGGGCACAGGGACAGAATCCCATCCCTCAATCTACTAAATCCTCACCTACTGCGTACTGAACCAACTCACTCCTGTGACTGCAGCGCTGTTCTGCTATTTTAAAACCAATAAGCATTTATTCGACTGTATTTTATTTGATCTGGTTTGCAACAAATAAACCAGTTAAGTTTTATGATATGCCCTTTGAGATGTTATTTTTCTTTGGAATCTAAATTTAATCAGTCTCTGGTCCCACCAAGGACAAATATTTTAAAAGTGCTGCCAGCCATGCCTTTTAGCCTGCTGTCTCCCCTTTATAGTTATTGATGTTGGCATTATACCAAGAACCTTTTTCTTGGTGTATCAATAGAGCTGTTTTTAATTTGACATTTTACTTGCTGAATAAAAAACTGGTCTCAGTCACGGCATTAGTTTCAGTGGGTGCTTTCAAGCAGTAGAATCCATAATTTCTGTCCTTTAACAGCATTTTATTTCCCTGATATCATTTAGAAAATCATTCAATAATTCTCCACTAAATGCTATCCAGGAGGCAGGAGGTTATTTAAAATAGAGCACATCACACTGAAAGGCCATGTCAGGTGCATGAAGGAAATCTCCTGGCACACCCTTATCACTGGGCTCATGAGAAGGTCCCTGAGCAGGGGAGTGCTGTCCCTGTAGGAAACTACACCTTCCTGACCTTCAAACACTGTCATTTTGGCCTCACAGCCCTGCTGTCTTCCCTAGGGCCTGCTCCACACCAGGCTGCTTCCAGGTGCTGTGAATTACTCAACCCTGAGGAGAATTAGGCTTTCAGTCTTGTTCTTATCTGAATGCACACCTTAAAGTGTGGGATAAATGTCTGGTTTTGTCTCATGTCTGGTGATGCAGTCTTTCTGCCACAGCCACCTTCAGGACATGAATTATTCACTAGAAATAATGAGAAGACTGGCACTCAATAAAAACCTGTCAGGTTTCCAGGTCCCATTCAGATGCTAACATTAGCTTTCATCTTTCAAATAATACATATTCAAATTCATTTGCTAACCTATTGTTCAGCAAAGGAACTAGAGGTCACATTAAAGTTAATTTATGAAATCACTTAAGTGAAACCCCACACCTGCCTTTACCTTTCACTTCTACAGAACATTAGCAGGCTGTATCACATATCATTGCAAATGTTTTTCATTAGAGCCAGCAACAAAGGTGACTAAAGTGAAGCGCAACAGCTGGATTTAAGAAAAGCAAGCCTTGACCAAATTAATTGCAAAGGCCCTTGAAACTGGGCTTTGCCATCTCAGCACTAATTCCTGAGTCATCTACATGTTAGAACTCTGCTTTGAAGGCATTGCAATCTCTCATCATACCAAATATTGAAGAAACATGATCAGCTTGTGCTACAGCATGGCCCTACCACTGAAGTAACCAATTCCTCCTGTCACCTATCTGTATTAAAATCAGGAGGCTGGAAATGTGGGAAGTGTTTCTTTAAAATAATAACCACAACTTCCCTGAGGTTCACATGATGGTGTTCAGTCAGCGTGTAAGGAAACACAAACAGGCTCCTGTGACCATAGACACCTGCATGCTCTCATTATTCCTGCACACACAGTGAAAAGTCAGAAATGTCCTCAGAAAAAAAGGTTGTCAAAATACAGCAGAAAATTTGCTCTGGTTTTCCTCAGCGTAGCTTTCATATTTCCATTACGTGGAATTTCCATTTCATATTTCCATTACAAGCAAGTACTGACAGTTTGCAAGTATTTGTAACTTTCCCTTCTCTATCTACATTTGCTGAGGGAAATCTGTCTTTCCCCCTTTTAAGCTTTTTACCTCCAGCTTTGGCAAGCTTCAAGTATAGAAATAAAGATTTTTTTCCCCTTCATTCAAGGGAATTCCAGATATATATGGGCTTTCATGCATCGTGGTGGACAGTCACTACTCATGAAAGAGGTTGGGATCATTTCTACGGTATTGAATATGGAATATTTATCAGCAACGTTACCTGCACACTCCTCGTCTTCCTGATGTCCAACCTGACCCTCCCCTGGCACAGCTTGAGGCCGTTTCCTCTCATCCTGTCCCTGTTCCCTGGGAGCAGAGCCTGACCCCCCCCAGCTGTCCCCTCCTGTCAGGAGTTGTGCAGAGCCACAAGGTCCCCCCTGAGCCTCCTTTTCTCCAGGCTGAGCCCCTTTCCCAGCTCCCTCAGCCCCTCCTGCTGCTCCAGCCCCTTCCCCAGCTCCGTTCCCTTCTCTGGACACGCTCCAGCCCCTCAATGTCTTTCTTGTCCTGAGGTTCCCAGAGCTGCCCCAGGATCTGAGCTGTGGCCCCAGCAGTGCCAGCACAGGGGACAGTCACTGCCCTGGCCCTGCTGCCACACCGTGGCTGGCACAGCCCAGGTGCCAGTGGCCTCTTGCCCACCTGGGCTCCTGTCCAGCTGCTGTCCCCAGCACCCCCAGGGCCTTTCCCAGCTTTCCAGCCCCTCTGCCCCAGCCTGGAGCTGCAGGGGTTGGTGTGACCCAAGGGCAGGACCCGGCCCTTGGCCTCGTGCAATCTCAGACCATGGCCTGGGCCCATGGGTCCAGCCTGTAAATCTCAAAATAAATTTACACCTGATGATGACATTGCTGGTAGTGACCAAGTGCCCAGCATGCCGAGGCTTTCAGAAACAGAAAGGTCACTGCAAACCTGTCCCAGATTTGAAATATCTCTGAGTCACCTTTTGGCTTCCAAACTGTCACTCGATCTCCCATGGCACAAAATCATGAAATGCCCTGTGGTACTTTGTGCTGCCTCACCTTAAAGAATTCTGAGGACAAACACATGACTGAGAAAGGTTCATGTGTCCTCTCAGATCCACTGCCACAGGCTCAGTGTCTCCTACCTACACTGCTCACTATTTCTGAACAGAGAATAGAAAAAATTTGGGAGGTAGAATTCCTTCTTTGGTGTTTCCTTAGCAAGTACAGACTGCTTGCTGTTCACAAGGCAAATACAACCCTGAGGTTTCCTAATTTCTGGCCAGTTTTCTATTTCTTGATGCAAAGTTGAGTTTACTCTCCAGTTTTAAAGGATTGCCAAGCCTGGAATGGGGTGCCCAGAGGGGTGGTGGAGTCGCCGTCCCTGGAGCTGTTCAAGAAATGACTGGATGTGGCACTCAGTGCTCTGGTTTAGTTGACAAGGTCAGAGGTTGGCCTTGATATCTTGGAGGTCTTTTCCAACCTTAATGATTGCATGATTCTGTGGGTCTGTGGAGGGGACCTTAAGGACAGTTCTTTAAAGTCACGTATCAAAATGCCAAACCAAACCAACAACAACCAAATTACCAAGCAAAAACCCCACCACTAACCCAAAACTCAGGAAACAGAGGAAAGTCTCACTCAGGAAAGTCTCCCTGTAGGATCACTGGAAGTCTGATACTGTACTTGTCTATGATTAGATCAAGCATTACGCGATAATAAATATATTAGACAAAAGGTCATTCATAATTGACTGATTTCTTCAGATACACATTTTCTCTGAAATTTTCTCCAAAATTTCTTCAGATACACATTTAATTCTGAAAGTCTTTCCTCTCAAGTGCACAAAAGAAGCAGCATGAGACTAAATCCCAGATGAAAATCTGCCTTCCTCACCCTAAAGTGAAGAACACTTTGGTAGTGAACCACAGTAGAACTCGCAGCAGAGACAACATTGCTTTGTCACAGTGCAGCCCAGATGAAATTAGGAAGAGAGGAGATGGCTACAAAGAGCTTGCACAATAGAGAACTGCTAAAACAAGCTGTTAATATTCTGGAAAAGCAATAGGCAATCTGCCTGCAAACTGCTTATCCATAAAAAGAGATATGATTTTCAGTGAATCTACTTGAAGTGATTTTTTGTTGATTATTCTCTCCCAGGAGAAGAATTCACCCCGCCTCAACTCCACTCTCCAAACCTTAATTTTCTGAAACATACAGGAAGATTAGTGCATAAAGGAGAGACCATCTGTTTCCTTTCATCACTAAACTAAAAGATGGTTTCCTCTGTGCAGAAGATTGCAGCCCTTAAGATCTTGAGACTGTAAGCATTTGTTATTTAAATGCAAGCAAGGCAGGAATCTAACAGGTCATTATTTCCTTTTAAAATGAGGGAGGGAAGTTGCATCATCAATCATTATCTCACATTATTTCAATCTTATCTCTTTTCTGGCTCTTTACCAGGCAACTGCAGGCACATGGCCAGCAGTATTCAGTTTCAACCAGGATTTTGTTTTGTTTTCCCCCTGGAATATCTGGGTGAGTCCAGGTACTGAGACACAGACACACACGGGAACCACGGGAAAAATCCTGTTGGAAGCAAGTGTGTGTCTGGTTCATACTATTAACACTATTTTGCATGGTTGTAGATGATGAGCTCTTTCCTTTTCATGGGATTGTCTCTGTTAGAATAAATAATTAACACAAACTCAGGAGCAAGTCTGCTTCTTGAGACATGATGTTCCCAACTCTCACGCCACTTAATTCCGTCCAGAGGAAATAATGAGGTTTTGCCTCCTTGGATTGTTCCATTTTCATGGCCAACATGTTTTTTAGAGACAGGAAAGGCATTTAAACATGGGCAAGCAGAAGCTGGAGCTGTCACTCTCACAGATTGACTTCTGCAGCTGAGGATTTGAAGGTGCTCAATGCCTAAAGTTTATGATTGAACCCATGTATCCAAGGTCCACTGAAAATTATGATGTCACTATCTGGAATTCACTGCTTCAGCCCAGAAAATAATGTTTCCCTTCTTATCCATAGCTATCCTAGAACCACCAAAACTGTTCTACACATTGAAACGTTGCAAATTTGAAAAGCTACACCTGAGGCCTACATTTGATATGTTTCTGTCTTCAAAATCCATCCAAATCAGGGGACTTGGAGGAAGAGGGAACAATATGAGTCCACATGGGCCAAAAAGGTCTACCCACAGTGACCTGATTCCAGGCTAAAGTCTCAGAGGAAAATAATCAGAACCATCTTACATTCCAGCTATTGCTACTGGGTGGCCATTTTGCAAAGTGAATTTGGCAACTATTTCTAATTAAAAAAAAAACCAACTCGAAAATACCCCAAGAACAGAATATCAGGGAGATATCAGCCCAGCTGTATGCTTAGCCTGATTGCAGGTTACTTTCTGTACACTCAGCTGGACACTCTGAGAATGATGAGAACCTCTATGATTACGACTCTCCCATGTATTTTACACCCATTTCACTGAGGAATAAAATGCCACAGGTCAGTCATTCTAGATTTCCTATCATGCGTTTATCTGACTATCATGCCTCTTCCTAATAATTTTTTTTATATCCTGTACCCATACAGATCCCCTTTCAGTGGCATCCCTGGACTCCCACAGAGCAATGTCCTTCATCCTCTTCTTTTTGTTTGCCTTTCTTGTCGTATCCCCACCATTTGCATCCTTGCCTATTTATCTCCTGTACCCATTCGGGTCTGTATTCCCTCCTTCCACTTCCAGATTAGTAATATTTTGACTGTTATCTCCCAGGATTATACAGTACCTTCCTTCTCAAGCCCATGGCTGCCCTCATGGTGGGAATTTCACCCTCACAGAGGAAACCAAATAAAAAAGCAGGCATGTTGCCTTTGCCAAGAGCCACTTCTGCAGAGACCATTTGGAGGGCCCTGCTGTCCCACAGAACTTAAATTGGGACCTTTCAGCAGCTCGTGATTTTACTTGAAAGAGAAGAAAAAAAAAAAAAACCAACAACCCAGAGCTGTTGAGAGAAGTTTCCCAAATGAAACTCAAGTCTCAGAAGGCAAGGAAAGGAGCTTCTTTTTTAAAACATAAACTGCTATAAACTATAGCACTATAAACTGCTGCTCTGGAATTGGGATAAATTTAGTATGGATTTATCACTGAGAAGTGACTTCTTCTGGTATATGAGCTATCTGTGATCTTCTGAAGTTGTCTTCACTGGATTCTACAGAGGGGTAAGCAGGCTGGCAAATTTTGCTGTATACATGCTCTTGCATGAGAAAATCCAATTTAATACCTGGAATTTCAGCTTTCCCTGTTCTGTTCTTAGTCAGGCAGCTGCTTTTAGGAAAATCCTTTATCTTCAAGCAAGACAAGGAGCAAACAGTATGGACTGCATGTGACTAGAAGCGAAATTTCCATTGCAAACACCATCTGCTCTGAGCTGTTTCAAACACCTGATTTCTGCTAAAGAGTGTTGTGGGAGCAAAGGACAGTGGACAAGACAGAAAGGAATCAGAAATTAGAGAGCTAATTAGAGATCTAATAATAATTTTTTTTTTTTTTGGTCAGAAATTCTTCTAGATGTTATTTCATCATTTTTCAAGTTTGAAGACCCCATACAGGACAAAACATATCTCCTTTGGGTGATCAGCTCAGCGAGACAAGAACTTTACATTTGCAATATTTGTTTTCCATCTTTCAGCGCTCTGCTGGCTGTCAAAGCAATGCACATTTCATGGAGCATGAAGAGAATCACTGGAGAGAAAGGGGAAAGAGCCACTGAGGTCACTGATCCTGCAGCTGATGTGAGGGCAGATTTTGGGGTTGTCAGGTCAAGTTTTCTTCATGTGGTGAGTGGTTCAATCTCTTGGGCCTGGAATCTTCTCCCACTCACCTCATGTGAACTGAGTGGACTTATGTGAAGACCAGCACTTGAACTTCTGTAAGTGTGACAAATGAAGAAAAAAGTTCTTACTTTTCCACTTCGATTAAGTGCAAGTTTGTAGACTTTCACACTCATCTGGCATGTGCATAAAGTCAGAGAAGTGTTAGGGTGGAGAACAGTCAAAATTTAAATCCTGTGTGGGGAAAAAAAAACAAAAAAGAATTGTTGAGCCACCTTAAGCACCAGACATTAGTAGGGAACCACAATAATTCAATGTAAGTTTCTCAGCCAGAGATGGAAAGATTAATTTCCTAAACTTCTGAACAAATAAAGAACAATCGACAGAGACAAAGTTCATGGGTTACAATAATCTGGCAAAGTACTCAATCAGATCTAAAAAAAAAAAAACAACTTTTTCTTATATTTTAAGAAGAAAGGATAAGTAGTTACAACCAAAAAAAAAAAAACCCCACAACATATTGTGGACGTTAAGAAGGATGAGGGCAGAACATCTTACCAAATTTACCAAAGCTCAAAGACAAGGTTTTTGGGAAAGCTGGAGCTTTGGAAGATGAGAGAGCCTGTGTAAAACATGTTCACTATCAGACCTCTGCCCTGGTATCAGGCTGTTTTAACCTTAAACTACATGAGGGGAGTTTGTGGTATGCAATCAAACCATTTTATCTTAATTTATGTATAGCAAAGGCATTTCTGTGCCTCATTTTGTGACCAAAATAACTCTTCTGACTTGTTCCAGCTCCAAATAACATGAGATCCAAACTGGATCAATGCTACTGAAAGAAAATTGTATTACTTCCTTGAGTTATGTTCCATGGTATCTGAGATATCAAAATAAAATTTCAAGTACTGATAGAAATCTTAATCTCCCTTAAGCTTTTCTGGCAAGAGAGAAACAAGCACAAGGTCTGTAGCACCACAGAGCTGTTACCTCAGTGGGGCTGGTATTTTTTTAATCCTACCCATTATTCTTAACTCTCTCACAAGTATCAGCTGCTCCATACTTTTCTTCCTTGAATTGACAAACACACTTTGAGACATGGGCTCTAAATTCGGGTACATCTGGAAAGGAATTACGTCATTCCCAGAATGGGGATCAGAAATATAAAACTACTCTCCTCAGATTATTCTTCAAATTTCCACATCACTCTTCCAGCACAGGGTTGTGTTTAGTGCAGGACTTGTTATTCCACAGCTTCCAGTGGGTTGCTGGAGGTGTTTTGGGAGTACAAGGACAGAGAAAAGCTCACAAATAGGCTGATGGGGATCCTGGATGGGAGCCACAGAAAGCTGACCACATCTATCAGACCAGATCATCCTCCACACTAGAATAAATCCACACTTCATTTACTCTCAGTTTCTGTCTTGGTCACCAATGTGGTTTTCTCAGCTTTTAACTCCCTGGAAAATGGGAAGTATCTAATGGATTTTGAGTAAAAATGGAGCTAGTGGAAAAAATTAGAGCAATGTTCTGCTGGATAACATGGTTAAGGTGACTGGAAACATCTCATCCAGAGCAGTAAAGCTTTGCTTCACCTTCTTATCTGTTTTCTGTGACACTTACTACAAATAATATTATTCAGAGGTAACCATAATTTCCTATATATTCTATTCATGGCACTCTGTTTCATTTCAGCTACGACAAAAATTGCTTACTTACAAAACATTTCTGTTTGAGCTTTTGAAATTTTCAGTTATTTTCATTAAGTGCTTTTACTTCTAAATTTTGGACAAAATATAAGGGAGAAAAATAGAAAAAAGAGAAAAAGAAAAAATTTTTAAGTTAGAACAAGTGGCCATCTATAAACTACTCTTATGCATCCAACTACATCTATAAACTACTCTTATGCATCAAACTACATCAGGAGAAAGTAAAAAGTCTTTCTGAAAACAGTTTGTGTTTTAAGTCCCACACACTGTGGTGTGCCTCACAATCATAAATTTATGTTGGAACAGAGCTGAGGCCTTTACACTATTTCTAGACTCTTTTAAAAAGTGGTTGCACTGCTAATGTGGCCCTTGAGTGAAGCTGATTTATTGACATTTCTTTCAGAAATGTCACAAAACCTGCTCTCACTGGCATGGCTACCTGTGACAAAAGGTGGATGGAAATTTCCTGTACATCCTGCAGCTTGTTCACTTGAGGTATTACCATCAGAATCCCGTTTAGAGATATCACCATCACTTTAGTCAGGCCTTCTACTGAAAGGAAAAGGCTGATGAAATCACTTCACCCCATGAAATAAAGATAATGCTGTGCTGGCATCAGCCTGGTCAAATTCACTGGGATCAGTGGCCATGGAATCAATTGGCCATGGAATCCTAGTCAGTGCAAATTTTCCTTCTTTCCCCTTCTCCTGCATGCTGTTATTCTGTGACTAACAGAGACACATTTCCAGCACAGAGCAGACAGGACAACAGTGAAGAAGCAGAAATGGGGGGTGATTTTCACTTCACCCCATCCTCATATCTTGGAAGGTTCAAGCTGGTCACCAAGGGGTGTTTTCACTGGCTGGATTTGAGTGCTCTCTTCGGGAGATTCATTACACTGAATTTTTGGAGCTTCAGAGTTTGTTATTTTTCCAAAGTCATTCCCTGTTTCTTTCTTCCCTGGTGTACAACCTTCTTTCCCCAAGCCTTTCATACCTTCCTTATAAGGCTGGTAGCAGCCTATTCCTTTAGGAATTTGGTATATTTATTTGCTAAGATGGATCTTTGGGGCTCACCCCTACACAGAGAAAGGGGGGTTGTGTAGCCTGGAAACAACTTCCATTTAATCAAAGCACCTTTCAGAATGGACTCCCTGTGTCCAAGGGGGAACAAGAGAATATTCTTACCTCATTTTCATATGATCCACCTGTTTATCAGCAATTCCATTTTCTTGGCCTCGAGCCATGGCAAAAGAATTTATTATTATTTCATGTCCCATCCATTCTCTTGCTTTTCCTTGGACTATATCCCTCCAGAGGATGACTTTCTCTTGTGCCAATGCTAAAAGTATGGGTACCATAAAAAAGATTAACATTTTTTCACCATACAACCACTTGTAAAGATGCTTTTAGGCCTGAGTTTCATTTTTTTTATTTGGAGGGTGGGTCAGGAGATACTTAGCTAGATTTTATTCTTATATCATGAATAAAGTAAGTTGCGAGGAGAAATTTTTATTCTGATTCATACCAGTGCAAACACAGAGAATGGCAAAGCTCACCATGGAGTCCTTAAGTGCTCATCTCAGGGAAGGGAAGTTTTACCAGCAATTCATATGGACAGAGCCAGGGAAGTCAGAGTTTTAGCTGTCACATTTACTCAGCTGCACTAGTCTGGAGGGCCAGTTTTAAAAACTGCCATTAACTGTTGCCTGTCCCTTTCTTTTTCCCATCAGCTCTTGCTTATATTCCTCACAAAAAACCTGTTAGATGATCAAAGGTAAGTGATAAAAGCTGCCTTTCTGCACTCCATTCTGGTGTTTCAAAGTGCTTTAAATAGACCTTATTAAAAAAAGGAAAATAAAATGAAATTATTTTATATTAGAGTTTTTTCTTCCAGAATCTCAAACCTTGCCTAGCAAAACCCCAATTTAAGTGAAGAAAAGTTGGGACAGCTATGAACTCTTGGACTCATTCTCTTCATAGTTATTTGTACTTTGAAGGTTTTCAGTATGGTCTTTATTTGTGGCAATTTCCAAATGAGGCGGAGCAGGGAGTGCCAGTTTGTCAAAACAGGGTGGAAAAAGCTACTGAGGAAAACATGTCCCTCACATTTAAAGATCTTTGCTCGTCCCTCTCTGTGTGCCTAACAAATATGTGCTGGGAGCAGCCTGATTTTTTGTCACACTAATGAAGGACAAGAAGAAGGGAAAAATCAAGGAAAGCCAAGGCAACCCATAAATTCCTCTGGGTGTGATGCTGAGCCTGGGAATTCTCCACCTGCACAGCCAGGCAGTGCCAGTGGGGCAGAGGGATGCATTATAGAGAATGAAGAGTGGCATTGGGAAGGCTCTGAAAGGAGACTTTTCTTCTCTAGTGCATCATTCTCATAGTGTAAGAGCAAAGTGTGCCTGAGCAAATGTAGCAATTTCTGTAACCAGATAGGAAAGGGCTTGCTCTTACACCCTATTTGCCTGTCAGCCTGAGCTGTGCAGTGTCAGTGAGAGAAAGAGGTGAAAGAAACTTGCCCAGAGATGTTTCTGTGGCTGCCCCATCCCTGGAAATACCCAAGGCCAGGTTAGATGGAGCTCTGAGCAGCCTAGTGGAAAGTGTCCCCCATGGCAGGGGGTTAGAACTGGATGGGCTTTAAGGTCCCTTCCAACCAAAGCCATTCCATGATTTTGTGAAACTCGTGGAATACCAGGGTGTGGAATTCTAGCAGCCAGGTGGTTTTGTGCCAGTTCTTCACTGACAGATGGGATTTTTTTCCCCTCAGTCTTGTTTGTGACTCTCTGCTGAGGTGCTTACATGGGTATCTTGGCTCCACACTGTTGCAGTGAGTAGTCCAGTTCAAGCCAATCCAAATGGCTGGTTGTCCTCCACAGAGGTTTGTAACCTCCAGGCAGCTGTGGGATGGTAGCTGTGCTCCATTTACAAAACAGTCCTTAGCCAACACACAAACTGCACTGAGGCTGCTGCTGCCCCTTCAGTCCCCAAAGCCTGCTCTGCTCATTCCTCACTGTCTGACACTTCTCCTTCCCACAGCATTAAAATCCCTGTTCAGATGCTCTGGAGGATGGCCTGTGGCAGAGAAAGGAGCACTCTGCTGTGCTTCCTAAGCAAGAAGGGCAGCAATCACTCACACCTCATTAGCTACTGGAGCACACCTCTGTTCCCAGCTTCCACACTGGCATCCATCTCACCCATGGGCAGGAATGGGGCAGACCCCAGAGTGAGCAGAGGAAAATTAATTCGTGCCTTCTACCCTGTCTTCTTCCCAAAAGCTGCTTTGAGCTTTGCTCTTTAAGGACAGAAACTACTGGTCCTTGACTCAGCCAGGACTCAGCATGGTTTAATAAGGTCACAGAATCACAGAATGGTTTACGTTGGAAGGGACCTTAAAGACCACCTCATTCCAACCCCCTGGCCTGAGCAGGGACACCTTCCACCAGACCAGGTTGCTCTTATTCCTTCCTTCCCCTGGCTGTCAGAGAGGGGAGTAAGGGGACACTCTCCCTAGATGACCCCTCAGCAGCAGCACTGATCCTGGCACTGCCAAAGAGACAGATTTTGGCTAGTCACGTGCAAAAAAGCTCCCACGCAGCCGCATTCCCCCCAACACATTAACTTAGTCTGGCTCCAAACACCAGGTTCAACTCTGGCCTGAAAGGCACTTTCAAACCCAGAAGCACACGAGCACAGAGCTCCTCTGCCCTGGCTTTGTGCATGAGGCAGGTTCAGGGCCTGGGTGAAAGACTTTACTCCATCTGAAACTGAAGCAGGATGCTCACTGCAGCACCAGACCTGTTCATCTCTGCTGCTAGGAAGATCACCCTGACCTTGTCTAGCATCAATTCAATATTTTCTTCCTTTGCCTTCTGCAAATTATGTAAGCAGGGAGCCCCTTGGAGGCAGAAAAGAGGGGCTGTGGTGGCAGCTGCTGCTCCCTAGGAGGAAAGGAAAAGGGAGCAGTGAGTGGAAAGGGACTGTCACAACCAGACTGGCTTTGCTGCAAGTAAAGGCTCTCCAGCTGGGGCTGCGTGGGAGGGCGCAGAGATTCTGCTAGCAAGCAGAAAGATGGAGGATTTGTCGTGATGTGGTTATGTTGTTTTTTTTTTTTAAAACACGAGCTAATTTTATTTCTCCCGTGGCCTCTTCTTCATGTAGAGCTCTTGAAGGGAAGAGTTCACACTCTTGAGACAGACTGGGCAGACAGGGCTTGTATCAACAACCCCAAGAATTTTAAACCGACAGCAAAGAATCCAACCAAAAGTATCCCCTCTCTATCACCAACAAAATATTTTTGGTCATTATCAGATTTCTCATCTTACAACAGCTCTCGTGTCCTATCCGCAGAGCCAAGTGTGTGTGGATCCACGTATGAGAGACAGCAAAATGACAGCTGAGATCCGTTGAAAGTTGTCAAAATCCAACATGGTTTCAAAATGATGTTTTGGGGGGACATAATAATAAAAATACCCCAAACAAACAGAACTCTTCGTGCTTCTTTCCCACCCTCAGTTTGTCTGCACTCTGAGCAGGGTGAGAGCAGCTGTCTCAGAGCACATCAGTAATATTTTCTGCCTGCATCTGCTGTACTCAGGCAAAAACTGCTCCCAGCCCTGCCCCAGCCTCACATCCCCCAGTGCAGTTAATGTGCTGAGAGGCACTGTTTTGCCCTAGTAATCTTGTTTACACATTTCTGCTGCATTTTATTTTCTGCATGCCTGTGCTGTAATCTCATTTGCCAGCCTGAAAGGTAAAAATAAAATAGAACGAGCTACCAAGAACAGAACAGAAAAGGCGGGAGGCTCGGAGGAATGCCCCTGCTCATCTCACGTAGGCAGGAATGTGCTTTTCCACGGCTGCCACGTGAGGAACGGCACCTCTGTGCTCAGTGTTCCCCGGGTCCTGCCTGAATTCCCGAGTGGGCAGCAGAGATTTGTGGGCAGTTAATTCAGATAATTGTATTTTCCTGCTGCCCGTGTAAGGGAAACGCCGGAGCTCGGGGGGCAGAGGATTCCACGTGCGCTCGCCTGCCGTATGTAGTGCACCCAACGCCTGCAGCTGCCCTCCTCGAGTCCCATCTGTTGGAGATTGACGTTGATTCTGCTCATCTTGCCTCCTGAAAAGCCAGCAATAATAATGAATGAACTCTGCGTTCAGCAGAGTGCTGGCAGCCGAGTCAGGCTGATGGCAGGCACGTGCTCCGCAAGGTTCCTTTGCTGCAAACACGCTCACGAGGGTATGGGACTGGATCTGGGGTTAAGAATCCTGTCCTAGACAGGTATTTGCAGCACCTTCACCTCGGTGGATTTCAGTCCATCACTCTCCTTATCGTTAGGAGGCCCATGTTGTGTTTCCTGACTACCTTGGACCTTTTTTCCTGTAACTACAGGCACAAAGTTCAAGCACAGAGCTAGGTGCTGGTTAAGCACAGCCAACTTCTAAGCAAAATCCCCTTTTCAGGTGGAAGATATTTTCATCTAAATTTAATCTTTTATTGCAAATTGAAAGCTGATAAATAGAACCAAAATTATTTGATTAGCCTAGTCCAAAACTCAAGCTTATTAAACCATGAACTTGCTTCCTATGCTCTAATAATGACAAGGAGAAGCTGGAAAGAAATTAATGAACATGCTTTTGGCAAAACAGCAGCAGTAGCTCACCTAAATGAAAGAAGATGCCCTATTAATAGAAACCCTAATTATAAGCCATCTCCAGCTGTTTGTTTACAAGAACATATCTTCTTTCTGATTGGAGATCAGTCTGGATGTGTATACTATGCCTCCAGGATGTAAGAGGAATCAGGAGCTGTCATTTGGGGTACATGAGAAAACAGAGTTCAGTGATGGAGGTGTAGGTAAGTCAGACAAGTCACCTGTCCCCATTACCCCTGTCACCACTCACAACCCTCAGGCTTCTCCCTGGAGTTCCTATTGCCCATTCCCTGTGGTAAATAGCCCACAGCTTGAGTTGGTTCAGCCTTTGTTCTAGTAAAATGGGACATTTTGCAATTTGTACAATTTAAAATCCTGAACAGAGGCTTGGCATACAGCATTAAACAGACAAGGACAAGAAATGCCCTTCTCTCTTTGCTTTGTAAACAGCTGTATTTGATGGAGTCTTACTTGCAGCAAGGACATGTTCCCAACACACTGAAAGTGATAGAAAATTTCCCACTGACTTCAGTAAACCTTTGAGACCCAAAGGAATATTACAGCAGTAAAAAGCCAGCATTGCACAATGGCCTCGAGTTTCTCCTGGCAGTGAATGTCTTTTCCAAAGAAAAAGCCAAAAAAAGCTGAATCTCCCCAAAGCAGGAGAGACATTGAACGGTTTCATGCCCTTGCTCTGAGGGACTTTAATGTTCATGAATGTTCAGAGCACTCAGGGTTTTGATAAGTTCACTCTAAGATCAAAGCCTGTTTCCAGAGACTCAGAAATCTCCTCATTAAAGCCTCAGTCCTGCATCCATTTCTGCATCTGTTCACGTCAGTCAGGACTATGCCTCAGCACAGAACTGAGCACCTCACTGGATCTATCCAGCAAAAGAAAATCAAGGGAGTTGGAAGGAATGGGAAGATCCACGTGACAAGGATGAAGTCCTCCAGTTAAAGGCCTAAGGCTTGCATCAGCCCACAGATCTCTCAGGTCATGGTACTCTTTTCCTTAGTAGAGAGGGTTACAAAAAAACCCATCCAAATTCCTTTAAAAAGTTTGTGATTCACAGAAATGAGTTGCATTTAAATGCAGTTAAGCTCTGAGGTGTTCAGTGAGCAAAAACCAGAAGGGCTTCCCTAATGTCAAGGAAATGAGGCTGGCTCATGCTAGCTGAGAATCTGCCTAAAGGACTCCCACAAGGTAGGGCCAGGTCCTACAGCATCCAGTTCCAAGGGCTGCACAGGGAAGAACTGTCCTCACACAAACTCCTGCTGAAATGGGTGACACTCCACTGATTCATGTAATATCAGTTCTAAATTTAGCCGTGGGTGAGAACTGAAATAAAGAACATAAACCTTTATGGAGCAGGAAAATCTACCTTTCAAGTCCAAACAGACTTATGAAGAATTATTCCTGAGCTGAGCTTACCACTCATGGGTAATTTTTTCACCGTCTCAAATCCCACATCAGAAGAATTTCAGGCTGTGACAGATAGATATAGATACAGATATAGATATAGATATAAATATAGATTAACACATTTAAAATTATCAGTCATTATTATTCAGAAACTGTTATCACTGTCATGCACACATGAAGAATGTTCTGAAGAATGGGGACATAATTTTATTGAGTTATAGATGGGGAAAAGGCATAAAGAATACAGGTAATGCACATATTTGAAACAGCAATATAAACATAAACAGAAAAATGTTCAAGTTCAAGTCACATAAAAATTAGACTAATCTTCAGATGCATTCTAGACTTGTATGTACAGCACTTTTACGCTAAAAGTAGAAATACAAACTCCAGAGATGCAGCACATCTCAAGAATACAAAATAAATAAAGATGAGTGCCAATAAAAGAAAGAGAACAAACACTTGAATCTTCTTCCAGAATGAGGAGAAAGTTTGATATGTAAGAACCGTGGGAGAAGATGCCCAATCTATGACAAGAACTCAATTTATTTCCAAACAAAAGCTCAAATAATAAAGTCTTGTGCCTGGGAGTCAGCCCCAAAGCATTTAAAGTTTTCTCACTCCTGTTGTGAAGCTGAAGGATTCTTCCATGAGAGAAACCTCGGAGCAGACCAGTGTTTCAACAATCCCAGTGAAGGAATCCAATTCTGGGGATGGATGGAGACATCACAGTTATTTAAGCAGAAGGAAGTTTTTCAGCAGCTTCCAACTCAAGACGACTTGAGAACAAGGAATAGGCTGGTTTGGTTTCAGACTCTGCAGCAGTGTCTTCCTAATGGTCAGTGTCTGCAGGAGGAAGGCAATCAGGAGAGTGTCATGCAAAAAGCTGCAGTAATTAAGCAGGAAAAACCATTAGGCTCCACACTGGACACAAAATTATGGCTTAGAACAAAGTGGAAGGTGTCCTTTCCCATGGCAGAGGGTTGGAACTAGAGGATCTTTAAGGTCCCTTCCAACCCAGGCCATTTTATGATTCTCTAAAAGACATTATTTCACTTTCCTTTCAAGAGTGTTACAAATAATTGAGTGACACTGAGCACCATCAGCGGTTTTCCTGCTGCAACTTTCTCCCTCATCAATTTGTTTGCATAACCAAATATCCCGGAGAAAAAAACAGCCCTGTTTCCACTCCCACAATCCTTGCAAATTAGATTTTTATGGTAGATTTTTCCTCTCCAGAAAAATAGGTCAGTTCCCCTGCAGTAATGCACACAATCTGAGGCCCACGTTTCTGCTTGGAATGAGCACACATGGGATGCAAGTGAGCCTTGGAGCTGGGCATCTGCACATGCCACCCTCTACTTCCACTGGTCAAGTGACTACTTGCAGATTTCCCCTGCCTTCAGAGCTGAAGCAAGGCCTAAATACTGAAGCCTTTTTCTACTTCCAATCTCCCTCTCTGAAAATATGGACCATAAATATCCTCTCCCAGGAGATTAGTCCTGGAATCTTACTGGGCCTAAAGTTACATTCAAACAATGTCCTAATAAAAACAAATAGTAAATAAAGTTCGTTCCAAGGACATCAAATCATGATTACAATGACTTCCATTTCTGTAGAACTTCCAAAATAAGTCTTTCTTTCTTTACGCATTGGAAAAATAAAAAGACTTGGTATATGGGAATAAGTTAAATAGTAAAAAATAACAGGAGATTGCTTAACAGGAGTATTTAAAAACAAAAAAGTTATTCCCATGTAGCTTCTCAGGCACCTTCTGTAAGACAGAATCGAAAAGAAAGAAGCAGAAAAAAACGGACTTTTCAGCTTAGTGGGATCAAAGAATTTGATTTCAACGGGGTCTGAAAGGGAGCAAGGAGTACTCTGACCATAACTGCACACCTGAACCACATGATTTTACACACACCCCCAGCCCCCTTAAATCCATCACAATCGAATGGTGCCTTCTTTCACCATGTGTGCAAATGCTCCACTTCCCAAGGCAGCCCTGAAGGGGCAAACAGGAGAGAGAGCCCTACAAATATTGCTCGTTCACCCTGTGAGTTCTGCAGCATGGGAACCACACAGCCACCTCCCTGCCTGTCTTAGAAGGCTGTTCCCCAGTTTTGGTAAAGTTTTACAGAATCTTGAAGGTGAACTTAAGCTCAAAGGTGACTTACATGGAAAAAAAACCAAACCAAACCAAACCAAACTGAAACAACAAAAACAACAACAACAACAAAAAAAAACAACAAACAAAAAAAAACCAAAATAAAACAAAATAAAACAAAACAAAACAAAAAACCCAAAACAAAACAAACAAACAAAAAAAAAGCAACCCCATAAAACCCAACAAAAAAAAAAGCAGCAAAGTGAACTCATTTGGAAAGGTTTTGAACCGAATCTGTATGAAATGAAATAAACAGTTCTCCCCACTCTGAAATACCAAAGGCAGTTTCTGTCAGAAGAACCCCCCACGTGTTAATCTGCAGTGAAACCTCAGTGCCAGAGCTGGCACACTTTGAAGTTAAAGGAAAAGCTTCTGCTGTCTTTATGGTGCCCAAAATCCTGACTGGATTGAAAAATACCAGAGTAAGAGGCTTCCTAAGCTCCCAAGAGCTCTCTGAGGATCACTGCCCAGTGATTAGAGGAGATGTCAAGGGGACTGGGTTAGAAACCTCACACTGGCTGAGCTGGAGATGCTCCCTAGAAGTGATCCTGGTTTTGTTGAATGATCTCAGATTGAAGCCCAGCAAATCTGAGCGCAGATTTGAGTAGAAAAAGAGAGATTCACATCTCAAAATAAAATACTTGTTTGGGTTTTTTTTAAATTTTATTTTACCAGTTCCACTTTTCCTACCTTTTTTCCCCTTATTGATTTATGTTAGCTAGAATCAAACTTGAGTTTTATGTGGGCTTTTCATGGTATTTGCATACTCTTCTCCTTTCTTTTCTCCTTTTGAAGGAAAAAGGAGAGGAAAAAAAAAGTTGGAAAATGAAAGGGACTTCACTCATTTAAATTTGGAATAAATAAACTCTTTTCAGCTGATGTCAAATGAACTGAAATTGACGTTTTCACGTAAACATGAAAAATACAAATGTAGCATTTTGATGCTGTTGGATTGCGTATTTTCCACAGCAGGAATTTCTTGATTAAGAATTTTCAGCCCACTTAAAGGCACGAGTATTAGGAGTCCCTGCAATCTGGCATCCTGAGCCATAATCTTTCCGAGTAGCACGGAGGGATCTGTTTGGAGCAGCAGAGCATCCACGCTACAGCACAGTGGTGCCTGTAATACAAGCGAGGATAACACAGGGCAAGAGATTAATATTCTGCATCACACTGGGCTCTGTTATTTTTATCCTGCTGTTTCCTTCACTCACCATCTCATGACTCACACCCTCCCCACACTGGAATTTCTGCCTTGTGGCTCGCTGGTGTGCTAGGGAAGGGAAGCTGTGGAGAGCCAACACCGCTCCTGCTCGAGCTCCAGGTCACTCTGGAAAACACAGAGAGGCAACAGAATTTACTGGTTTATCACATACCTGCTCTGGCTGTTGCAGCCTCCTTAGCAAACTGTCTTCAGCACTTGTGAGGGCTGCAGTTCTTCCTTGTTTTTACAGCCTTAGTGACATGTCTGGATGCAAGTCCCAGTTCCAGACAATCTCATGGGAAGCTGGCACTGCACCAGCCTTTAGTGAAAGTACAGGGCTCAACCTGTGGGGGGAGAAAGGGCTCTGAGAGACAGGTGAATGTAATTCAAGATGAGTACAAGAGCTGCTCCTTACACATTTCTGGGTTATCACCTCAGGGATATGGTCCTCAGTGCCACACTAGGCAGACCATCCAGGGTTGATACTTCCTGAGGCCAAACCACAGATCCCTGATGTGGGATAGGAAGGCCAGGGCACAGGAGGAATTAGATGTTGAAATCCTTACTAATTGGACATATAGCTACGGTGATCCCAAATGCAGAACCCCTAAACCCCAGTACAGTCTGCTGCTGTAGAATCCTGCACTCACACTTCCCAGTGGATTCAGTTCCCCAGGTGCCTGGACTCTGGCTTCTCTTTAAATCCAGAAGTAACATGGAGTTTGCTAGTTAGGAACCTAAATTCTACCTCCTCCCAGAAATGAGGCTGATCAGAGGAAGAATAATTATTTTCTCCTACCTCCTCATTGAGCGGTAACAGCCCCTGTTCAAGAACCCAATTCTCTCCTTTCCTTGTATCTAAACTTCCATCTCCATCTTCCTGAGGGCATTTCCTAACCAGTCAGAAGCCAAGAGCACAGAAGGTTTGCTCTTTATATGAACAAGCAAATATTCTCTAGGTTAGAGGGAGTACTTCAAGTGCAATTGGACACCATATCACCCCTCATAAAGAATATTCATACCAGAAAATAACAGATAAATCTCACTCTAGATGTTTCCTCCTCTTTTGCCCTGCCACTTTCAAAAATGAACTTCATTGAAAGGTGTCAAAGAAGCCTAGTCCACAGAATATTTACATCTTGTCAAAAAAAGGCATTTATCTGGGAAAAGGGGAATAAAATCCTAACTCAGGTATGAGAATTCCACTCAGTAGCAAGATTCCCCTCACACAGGTACTGAACCAATGGGCTCTCCAGGACCTTAGAGTGTATCTAGCCAAAGAAATGCCCTTTTTTGCTGAGAAGGTAGGTAGGAGTCAGCTTGATTCTGGAGTCAGTTTAGCAGAAGGATCTCTTGTGATCCATTGTGTTATTCCAGCTTTCCCAGGAAAACGTATCAAGGCATGTCAAATAGCTCTTTCTCACAAGCTTTTAGATCCCCTGGCCTCCTGCTTTTTCTTTTTGCTCCCATCTGGCTCTCCAGGTAACACTGGAAAACATAAAGCATGTTTTATTTCTGTGGATGTTTTGTTCTCCAGATTTGTCCTGGGGCAAATTTCCTACCCCACCACATCAAGTCAAGTCCTTCACATGGACTGCTGATGATGACTCAGAACAGTCCATGAGCCTTCTGTTGGTGGCACAGCCTCATCCAGCAGAGACTTTGTTGCTCAGAACCCAAACACCAGCTCAAGCCACCCGTCACATGCTCTGCCCTCTCCTCTTGTCCCTCCCCAACATAACTGGCTGCCTGGAGGGGGCAGATGTGCATGACAGAGCAGGAAGGCTGACGGCTGACATCCACACCACATCCAAATGTCAGGTCTCCCCCGAATCCAAAGGGCAGAAGCTTCCCTCAGTCCACCCTCAGTCTGGAAATGTGACCTCAACACAACAGCCATGCCCTTCCTCTCAGACAATTCCTCCAGCTGGAGGATGGTCAATGTGAGAGCCCCAGGAGAGGCTGAGGAGGATGTGATTACTGACCTGAAATGAAGCCTGTGCACTGCAGGAGAAGCTTCCACTAAAATCTCTTCCACTGGAGTCAGCACCTCAGGACAACAAATGCTGCTGCACTTTGAAAGATGCAGTTTGAACCAACCAAAAAAAAAAAAATCTAAAGGGAATAGGAGCAGCCAGATAAAATCTTGTTAGTGCAGCAGTGTCCTGCTGTGAGCTTTCTGTTTAACAGAGAGGCTCCTTGGTACTCCTGAGTTAAACAAGGTTTGCTGTCAAACACCTGTCAGCAGTCCTTTAGAGTAAGGTTTGTCCTGAGCTGCAATCTCCTGTTCTGAACCTGTCTTTGCAGCTGTTCTAAGCAGACTCTGTGGATCCAGAGAAACCCTTTCCATACTTTACTTCTCAGCTCTGTCTTATCACCTGAGGTGCACAGTAGGTCAGAAAGGACATAAAAATATCTCAAAGAGGGTGTCAAGAGGATGGTGCCAGGCTCTCTTCAGTGATGCTCAGTGACAGGACAGGGAGCAATGACCATAAACTGAACACTAGAAGTTCCACCTCAGCACGAAGAGGAATTTCTTTCCACGAAGGGTGGCAGAGCACTGGAACAGCTGCCCAGGGAGGGCCTGCAGTTCCCCCTCTGGAGGCATTCCAAACGTACCTGGATGTGTCCCTGTGTCACCTGCTCTGGGTGACCCTGCCTGGGCAAGGAGGTTGGACTGGATGAGCTGCAGAGGTCCCTTCCAACCTCAGGATTTTGTGAAAGCAATCACTCAGAACAGTCAGGAAATGACTTGCAAAGAGCAGCTTTCCATTCACATGGAGTTGGTCTTTGCACTTCCTCCCACTCTTCTCCAAACACAAGGAAAAGAAGATGTAGGGACACTTTTGTCAAATAGGATAGAGCAAAGCAAGGGACTTCCTCCATTAACTGTTTTTTCTGGAGGATGTTAGGTGCTTGGAAGATACATTTTTCATGGAAACATTCCTGATTCAATCCAGAGTTCTCTGGCAAAGGTTTCCTCAATCATATGGGAGATGAGCTCTTTGCCACCTCTCACAGATGGTAACTTGCAGTTCCTACAAGCTAGAGCAGGGTGGTTCATTTTAAACAAGATTTTTAATATTCCAGAAAAAAAAACCAAAACTAGTGTGATTTCCTTCTAGTGATTCAGAAGAAGGAGTCGCAATCCAGAGGGTAAACTAACTACTACAATGTATATAATCACTATCATTTCCAGAGAGCAATGATCAAAATTGCCTCACATCTGTGCACTGCATTCCTGGAACTCAATCTTCATGGCAAATGGATGCCTACCATTGGATAAAAATGTCATCTGGCACTGAAAACAACAAAGAAGGATGGTAGTTCCTCGTTCAGAGCATCATTGAAAAGCACTTAAAATTATTGATGTAAGATTAAAGCCTTAAAAATAAGACCACATCATTAAAGAGCAGGAATTTTGCCCTGAACACGAAGTGTCACCAGTTTCAAGACAAGTATAGTTCTATATTTGGAACAAGAATTAATGGGAAAGGAATCTGAAAAACCCAAACATCACTCCCTGATATTTTGCCATGAGAAATGTGTGAGATATTTCTCCATGTCACAAAGAGTTTCTGTCCTAAGAGGAAAGGTTCACCGTTTGCTTTTTCAAGAAACTACAAGTTTTGTACTTTCTAGTATTAACTGATTTATGCAAATTTTATACTAATCCTATCCATAAATTAATGAGTTGCCAATCTTGCTGTATTTTAAGTCAGATCAGCACCAGATGGAGAGCAGACTTGCTTAATAAGGGGTTTTATCAAAAGAGTAATTAAGCAAATACACATCTGAAATCCAGTGTCAATACTGACAAGTCTAACAAACTTTCCTAAGGAACTACCTGATTCTGTGGTGGCTGGATTCAGTTTTAAGTTCTTGGCAGAGATCAGTGGCCTCTACTTGAACCCTGCTGACCAAAATTTCTAAACTGAGCCCTGAGCTCAGTTCTGAGCCCCGTGAAGTCAGTGGCACCACAGCAAGTGTCTTCCACTGCATCAGGACTGTGACTTACTGTTTTCAAGTCAGACACTGGCAATTACCTAAAGTGCAACCTTTGGCTGCCATGGCAAGGCCTAGATTAACTCTTTCACCTCCACCTTAATTAGACCAGCCTTGGTATGTTTAGCAGGATTAGAGCAATCCTTCTGTGGCATTGCCTTTCCTCTGTCCCTGCTCATACACAGGCTCTGTCAGCACAGACTTTTTCTCTGTGAACTGGGAACGTAGACCAGGAGCACCTTCCCATCAGAAAAAACACAGGCTTCAGTGAAACAACAGCAACTCCCCTCCTAAAACGCAGCATCAGGTCAGGTTTGCCTATGACAAAGGCAAATTTAGGCTGGCACAAGGCAGTGTTGAGTCTGACAGTGTGTGACTTCCACAGGTGTTGCTAGAGCTTGTGGGAGGTGTTGCTGTGACTCATGGAGGCTGACAGAACTCACAGGGCAGCGTGCTGAGACAGTCCTGTTAATGACTCTGGTGGTTGTAGGAAGAACCAGGCCATTCACAAATGGAAAAGGGACAAAAGATCTTTCAGGAAAGGGCATGGGAGCAGCTACAGCTTTTCTGGGCCACTGTGCCAGGGCCTCACCACCCTCACAGGAAAGAATTTCTTCTTAATATCCAATCTAAACCTGCTCTGTATCATTGTGAAGCCATTGCCCCTTGTCCTGACACTACATTTGTAAAAAATTCCTCTCCATCTTTGTCCCTTTGGGTACTGGAAGGGATTTGTTCCTGTGAAGCCTGCACCTGCTTCAAGAAAGGCTGAATGTCCCCTCTCAGTAAGTGACACACCTGGTGTAATCATGGGAGAAGACAAGGCAAGGCTCCCTGGTGCTTGTGTTCCACTGAGTATTTAAATTTTCTTTGGAAAGAGAAATGAGGCAGAATAGCCTACAAATGCTCAATTCATTCACAGTAGCTGGGACAAAAGGAATGTTGAGATTCTTCAGAGAAAGAGGAAAAAGCTGGGTGAAGGCACAGCAAAATGGCCAGTAAAATTTGCACCTGCATAATGGGTAAGAAAAAAATCCTTACATGTATCACAGAGATCTAAACTTTTGTCTGAGTTCTGAAAAAACACATTTTGGGTATTTATAGTGATGGTGGCTAAAAGGAAGCCAGCCCAAATTTAAATCTGAATCAGGCTAAAACTTAATCAACAGTGAATATTCAAGAGACCTGGCTGCAATCTCTTAGATCTTAGAGTCAGTGCTCTAAATCCTACCTGTGAGAGACCACCAGTGAAGAGTTTCACTACCTGCCAAGTGAAGGCTTGAGTTCACTACACAGGGTGCTGTGTAGGTACAGTCACAGCTGTAACGGTGACATGAGGAAAAGAGAGTGAAAGTGAAAATACCATCTTTACAGGAATCCCATTTACAGCCCATTTTAGGATCCAGCTTTAGGTGCTGGAGCTTAAAACTGACTAAGAAGCCTTACAGGAGATGTGTGGATGACCCACAGCAGAAAATTTAAAAGCAGGGAAAAGAATTACTTTTTAACACAAGATGTAATTAGGCTATGGAACTTACTGACACAGGTAATCAGAGAAGCCAAAAACTGAACAGGATTCCAAAGGGCCAGGACATTGAAGGAAATATCCAGATTACAAATTACAGAAAATAAAAACATGGTATAGATTGCTATTCCAGCTATCTTTTCAAATACTAAGCACTAATCTGGCATGCTCTGAATCTACACAAGGCCTTTACACATCAGTTTAGCTCTTGCAACCCCCCAGGTAAGTTTCCTTAAGGAAAGTCCAAAAGTCCCATTTGCCTAGAATTGTTCCCACCTTCTCCAGCTCCATTTTCCCAGTTTAAGCACTATGGACTGACAGGGATACCCAGCCTTATATAAGAGACCACAGAACAGACTGATTCATAGTTTAGGCTCCAAACTGATGGTGGGGAATCATTACCTCATCTCGATCATCTTCCCAAAGTGATTTTTGCCACCAGTTCAAAACAGGGCTCAGACCAACCCCTGCTCCATCCAACCAGCAGTGGGAAAGGTCACCAAAACCAGCAGCAGTGCTATTTCATCCTCTCTCTGTCTGCTGAAGCCAGTTGCAAAACATCCATTCAATTCTACAGCAGAGCAGGTCTTCAGAGTCCAAACACAATTTGAATCAAGTAAAGGTGGAGTGGGCATCTCTCTGGTCCAAATTCTAGTCATAAAATCACAGAATGGTTTGGGTTGGTAAAGATCATCCAGTTCCAACCCCGTGCCATGGGCAGGGACACCTTCCACTGTCCCAGGCTGCTCAGAGCCCCATCCAGCCTGGCCTTGGACACTGCCAGAGATGGGGCAGCCACAGCTGCTCTGGGCAGCCTGTGCCAGGGCCTCACCACCCTCACAGCAAATAATTCCTTCCCAATATCCCATATAAACCTGCTCTCTGTCAGTGTGAAGCCATTCCCCCTTGTCCTGTCACTCCAGGCCCTTGTCAGCAGCCTCTGTCCATCTTTCCTGTGGGTTCCTTTCAGGTCCTGGAAGGCCACAATGAGGTCACCCCAATCCTTCTTTTCCCTAGACTGACCAACCCAAATTCTCTCAGCCTTTTTGTACAGATATTTATTATTATCCCCATCCTGGATTGATCCCAGGGGTTAGTGCTCTGCAGCTAAGGATGGTAAAGGTTTTTTCATTCATTCTAGGATTAAGTTACTCTTCATTCAATGACTATGAAATTTGACAAAGCTGTGACATAACTGGTATTGAGCAGCACAGGTTACCCTCAATGCCACCTGTACTTCACCATGGGTGTTACCAATTGCCCTCAACACCCACAGGTGATAAAAGGAATGCAGCACATTAAAAAAAATGTTGCTCAGCACCTTGTTGAAGTGTTCCCTTTGTGGAGAGCAAATTATGGAGATGGCATGTCTGTTTGCAATGCCTTCAGTGTCCTCCCTGACTTCTGAGATGACTTTTAAAAGTGGAGACTGTCTACCTACGAAAAAGCCGTGTTTGTCCTGGCTAGTCCCTGCACAGTCATTCTCCTTTAAAATAATAAAGATTAAATTTGTTTTAGTATTCCAAAGTGGACTCAGTTACATGTAAGGCAGGCCTACCCTTATTCCAGATGTGATTATCCACAAAAGAGTGTGCAACATTTTGAGTCATCATAATTAAGAACTGCTTTTTTCTAATTCCCATTCAGATTACGCTTCCCAAGTGCTCCCATGTGGGTGAAGCCTTACAGATTTAGAAAAAAACCTCTCCAATCTTTGGTCATTCTCTAGAGAAGAAAAATTGCTGTAAATTCTTGCCTGTAAAATCTGAAGAGCCACAGTAATATCTCTTTTACACGCACTGCATTTCCCCCAAACAAACGTAGCAGGCGCAAAATAGGTCAAAATTCTGCAACAGGAACTACAAGATGATTTTCAGAACACACATATGTTGTGGCAAAGCTGCAGATACACTTCTGTTCCCAAATACCTTTGATTTATCACCTAGGGTATAACAAAAGGGAAGGCTCAGTTATTGCGGATTTTGACTTTTCATTTTTTGTATTTTCTTTTTTTTTCCTTTTTTTTTTTTTCTGGAAGACATGCTTTTGTAAGATATTTCTTGCTTTTAGCCTGTGTGCTTATAGCATTATTTTGAAAAGCCACTGGGCAGATGGTCCCCAAATGTGAGTTAATAACTTGTAGGTAGCTTTTGGGGAAGCTTTTTGAAATCCTTTCATGCAAAATGATTTCATAAACTGCCTGCATGCCATTCTTTGGTTGTTTGAATAGACTATTTCAAAATGGTCAAGAGAAAAAATGGCAGATTTGTTTTGCAGCAGGCTGCTACACTTATTTTATCATGGTAAAAGAACATAAAGGGAAAATAAAGCACATACATGGCTTTCACTGGAGGTTTTTCTAGACCTGGAAGGCATGACAGACTTCAAGGTGAGGATGTTTGGGCCTCTGCCTCTCTTCTGAAAGTTCTTGCCTTTCAAAATCAGGCTGCTTTTTGAAAGAGGCTGAGTGTTCAACAGTCATGAGTCAGACTTCACAGCAGCCTAAGATTAATGTAAAAATCGGATTACAAACAGGAGGCTCTTCCTGTTCACTACTGGTTTGGTAGAGACACTGTGTGCTTTGCATGGTATAAAGTCAGAAGTGTTGCAAGTGTCTGGTCTGGTGAGCATTTCATCACTGGTTTTGAACAGATTTCACCAGAAATCCAACACTGACAAAATTCTGCAGCCTTTCTTAACAACAGCAGCATATCAAATGCCCTCTGAGCCTCACCCAGATTTGCCTGTGTGTGAACCAATCAAGCAGGGCTGCCCTCTCTCCAGGGTGATTCACAGCATTAGAAAATAAAGTAATAAATAATAATAATAAAGAAAAAAATAGAGTATT
>VXAX01007036.1:0-13646 GCA_013399835.1 Leptocoma aspasia | reverse complement strand
GATGGAAGGAAGGAAGGAAGGAAGGAAGGAAGGAAGGAAGGAAGGAAGGAGCTCTGCCTCAATATAGAAGGCACTGTTTGCCTTATTTCTAAGCACAACTCTGCTTCTTGCTGTAAATCCCATCTAATTAGCATTTGCAGCACTTCAGGGAAGTCTGTGAACATACCTCTCCTGTGTTGACAGAGCAACAGTTTAGGACAGGTCATGCCACAGCTTTTGCCTAAGAGAAACAGTTTTAATTCCAGTCTTTCTTTCCCCCAAGCAGCCAGCTACCTTTCCAAAAGCTGTGAAAAGAAGAAACCTTATCTTCTTCAAGGCCAGTGTCCTTTTGCCAAAGTTGGTTGCAAATGGCTAACAAGTTCAAAAGCTACTGATGAACAAAAGAGTGACTAAGGAACCACCAAACCTTCTCCAGACTGAACCTAGCTCAGTCCACTGCTGTTTGCAGAGCTGATATAAACCTATCTCTGCAGTGCTCCACAGAGCCAACCGTGTGTGAAAATAGCTGTACCTAAACTTCCAGCTAAGGCCACCACTAAGCCACAGTGTCCCTGTGTGGGGAGCCATCCTCAACACGAGCCAACCCTGGGAGCCCTGCCAGGGCCAGAACGTGTCCTCCATGGCACACATGGGCATCATCAGCAGCCCTGCTGAAGGGTGCATTCAACTCCTGAATCCAGGTGGTTGAAAATATGTTGAAGACAAGTGTTCAATAAGGAGCACCAGGCACAGCCCCTTCCACTCAGCCTGGAGAGTGGAAAATCAGGAGGGAGATGATGATGGGGCAGAGCCTGCTGAGCCTGCAGAAGAGAGACAGGGATGGCAGAAGGATGGTGTGCACAAAAGCCCCCTGCCACTGTCCTGGGATGGCTGATGTGCCCACCAAAGCTGGAGGAGAGCCGTGCTAGCTCTCTGGAGCACCGAGGCAGGGGCAGCTCAGCACATCCTGATCCTGCCGGGCAGCAGGGCAGGCTCAGCACGGAGCCACTCCCTGAGCACTGCCTGGCCTCAGTGCAGAGCAGCAGCTCCAGGCTCCCACCCAGATCCAGAGCCAGCAGCTCAGTGGGGGCTGCCTGCAGCCCTGGCTGGAGACAGAGCCATCTTTGTGGTAATTAGGAGTTTGGGTTTTTTGAATCTCCTAGCAGCAAGCCTGCTAGGTTTCATTCCCAAGGGAAACAAGAGAGATTTGGGAAAATATCTCTAGGCCATATCCTATTCTCAGAGACATGGCTGGAGTTTCTCTGCTCTGTTCCAGAAACATAGAGAGACAGTTTTCTCTATCTAACCAATGAGGAAAGCTGCATAAAGACTCCGAGTCTTATCAGCTTTCCTCACCTTGGCATTCTGGACACAGAGCATTCTTGCAGGCAGCAGGACATTCTTGTACTAGGGCACGGATGGAAGAAAGCAAATGTACTAAGATTGTACCAGGCTGCATGGCTGAGGCAAAAGCGTCAGCCTGAACATGGAGCCATCATAAATAAACTATCTTAAGCCTTCTGATACCTGGACTCGGAGTCTTTATGCATGAGGGGAAAGAACCAGGACAACTGGGAAACCTCATGCCAACAACAACAACAACCACACATCTCCCAGAGAGCTGATGCTTCACCCTCAGCTCCTTAACCCCCGTGCCAGCCCCTGCTTGCTCACTGTGAGCCTACCACCTGCTAAAAGGCATTTGCTCTGATGAGGCAGCAAACACGAGCCCCCCACAAAGCCTACAAAAATTGCTGACATTCACAGCACCGTGAATCAGCTGCACTCATCCTCCAAATTCCACCAGCTTGCCAGGAATTAGAAAGCTGCAGGTTTGGCTCGCTGCAAACCAGCTCAGCTCTAAGCTGTCTTGTCCCAGTCATGTCAGCACCAAACTGGAAGGAACAGCCACAGGTCAGGCAGATTTGTCTGCACCACTTCACAGTTAGACCCTGGAAAATCCATTTTTTGCCAGGAACTTCTCCTGTCGCTGTACCTCCCTTTGGGAAAAGATGCTAACTGGCTGTTTGTCATCTGATCAGAAAGGGGAATTGAATATTGCCTGGCTGAGTCACAGCCTGCTGAAATTCACTCCTGCCCTCTCTTTAAATTGAGTATGCATGTCTGACACACACAAGCAAAACACTTTATGAGCAAGGCTTCTTTTCAGTACAGGTACCTGGCTCATGGTTCCTATCCAACAGAGACTAAGACTTTACAAAATCAGCCATTGGCAGCACTCCCAGCATATTTTTCCATTCACACGTATTTCTAAAAATGTCAATGCCAGTCTAACCAGTCTCATCTGGGGAGCCTAACATCAGATGTACATTAGCCCAGGAAAAAAAAAACACCCAAAATGCAAGCCCCTTCTAAAAAGGAAAACAAATTCCAAGCATGTTACACTGGCTCCTGCCTCTGGGCTCTCTGCAAATGAGAGGAGGAAATTTTACAGTGTGATTTTACACCCATGATGATTCAATTAGAAAATCAGACAAGGGAATGGGGATGGGTTTTACAAGGATGAGAAGAGGATGATATATAATATTCCTGTTCAGGCCTGACTTCCTGTTTGTTTGGGTTTGCTACCCAACAGCAGACAAAAAAAGTCCCAGGCAGGACCTTAAAAGCCACGTGCAGTCCTGGAATGAAATCCAGACAGCTAAACAACACTGCATCTGGCTGTGAGAGAGCTTCCCTAGGGAGAAAGCGTTTTGGCTTGAGCATTTTGTTCCAGTCATCAGTCTCTGATTATTTTCTCTTCCAAACTGGGACCCTTCACACCCCGCCCCAGCGTCACCTGCCTTGTCTGAGAGACGAGTGCAGCCAGGACATGCCATGCTGCCGTTTGGCCATGCTGAGTCCAGGCAAGAAGTGATATTGTTTCCACACGGTGCCCACAGCACATGCTGCCAGCATTCCCTGACTGTTAAGAGAGATCTCCCTTTAATTTGGGCTGTCAGGAGTCAAGCAAAACAAAGGATGTGACTGCAGAGCTCAAGTCTATCTGAGCAGGATTCCTGGAATGGAATCCAGTTGACTTCAGTAAGACTAATCCACAGCTACAGAGTAAACAGAGTGCAGGGCATTCTTCTGAGATATTTTAAATATATATTTCCATGAATGCTGCAAAAATGACTTTACAGCTGTTCTTCCTCTGGGAAATAATTAGAAAGCCCTCTTCCCTTTACTGGCTCTGATGATAATTTTGCATCTGCTCACCTCCAGGATGTGTTTGGCATCTGAATTACATTTATGCTTTCTTGCAAATCTTCCTGTTTTCTACATGTGCATTTCACTATGTGTCCTGTGTCTAAATATTAGTGCATAAATACAATAAACAGTTTTCAGCCTTACTTGATGAAACAGACCTCAAGGAGTGATACTCTGGCACAAAAAGTTCCATCACTTTTTCCCAGGTGGAGCACCTCAGCATTCCAACCTCCACATTCTGGTGATCTTTTCTGCATGACACCCCCACTAAACCATGTACCCATTAATCTGCTGAAGGAAAAATCCCATCAATAGGTTCCTTGTCCTTAGTGGTCCCTTCAGAGGGATTTGCTTCTCACCCCCTTCTTGGCATGGTTACCAGCATAAGCATCTTAAACTGTTGTAGTTAGAGCTGTCAAGAACCATGGATACAGAAAAGATTTTAAATGGAAGTTTTCTTCTAGACATGAACTTTTTCTTCTCCCTCTGACTGAATTTCACTCATGTTCCATTCCCTGTGGACCACTGGCATGTAGGCTCACCCTGAAGCCACAGAAGAATTCTAGAGCTGGCCCACTTTCTGCCTGTGCTGGGTGGTCCTTGGTTTCTTCAGCACTACAATGAAGTGTGTCCTCACCCCTTTTTTTTTTTTTTTCAGTTGCTGTTTTTTTTTAATTTCCAGTCATTTCCTGGTGCATCCTGCTGGATAGCAAGATCAGGGGATATGCATGGCCACCAGGGCCTCAACTGGAATTCTAGGCAGAGTTAGAAGATGCAGTGACTGAAACACAAAATACAGCCTACACTAGGGCCAGGCAAACACGAAAATCAGCCAAAAACCAAAGCAGCAGTATCCCCCTCCCACTGTCAGATCCACTTGTGCTTCTCTGTGTGCAGCTGGAAGAATGTGGTGATTTTTAGTTAGAGTTGCATATAGATGAGTGCAGGTGGAAGCAGTATTAGATGAGAACAGATTTTGGCAGGAATAGCTGTTCTCAGTGAATAGAGACTGATTATTGTTTAAGGATGTGCCAAAAGGCGGCAATGTGTAAGCTTTTAAGATACCCCAAAAATTACCTGAGGGCAAGAGGCATCAAAGCAGGGCTGTATCTACACTTGTCATCCCAAGAGCTTGAGGGAATGTTCCCAAGCAATTTATCACAGTCAACTACACTCCAAGGCTCCTGGTCATGCTGGTAAGTCTGTACCCAAGCACTCTCTCCCAAAATACTTCCTAGGCACGATGTGGGAATGAGCAGAGGCCAGGAAGGGAGCCCAGCAGTGCTGAACACCTTGTTGCAGAGCCAGCCTCTGGCAGCAGGAGCTCAGCCTGTCTCCTGCCAGCTGGCCTCAGGGCCAGGGAATGCTCCTGAGCACATTTCGTTTTCTAATATAGATGCAGTCAGGATGTCTATGAGAATTTGTATCTCCCCCTCAGTGGAATATCCAGCTTCCTTTTTAAGAACAGAGCTACCCCATTTTCCACAAGCAAGAAGCAGTGCAAATGCTATTTTGAAATGCCCAGTGTTTACAAGCTTTCCAGAGAGATTTCTCTCTTGTGCTCCAGAATTCTGTACTTCTCAGCCTCTGCTCCACTTTAAGTTATGTATCACTGAGATGGAGATACTCTGGGAGACAGGCTGCGAAAGGGGAATCTGACCAAAATTTTTTTGGTTAGTGGAACTTACTCTGCCAGGCCTGCAGGAAGATGCCAGTGCCCGCCTTAGATCCACACTTCAGCACATTCTCCTAAAGGCAGGTACCTGTATCCTGTCAATGCACTGGGCAGACTTTTAAAACATGATCCTGAGAGATACTGTGCAGGTATTTTGCCCAGTGACTGAAATCCAGAGACAGCTGTGGGAGCCACCATCCCTTTCTCAGTCAAATGCTCCGATACCTCAGCTGTGCATTCCTGCTTTGCCCTTTGCTTCCTCTGTGGCTCAAGGAACACTGTCTCCTTCAAAGCACAGAGGCTAAGCTTAAGCTAGAGGGCATTCCTTCCCAGAACAAGCTTTGTCACCCTCCAGATTCCCTGCTTCCTTGCACCATTCTCTTGCATAATAAAACACCATGTATTTTCACAATAACCTTCCTTTAAACAACCCCCTTATGCAGCGCTGCCTTGAAAATTACTGTGTTTTCTGAACTGAGAAACTCATACAATTTGCTCTGCAAACTCATGTTAAATCAATCACATTCAATCACACCCCATTAGATTTTCAAGTCATTTTAAACAAGACAGGAAAAAAAAATAAGGTTACGTGGCTTAAATAATTCAAATTATTTTTCAGCTTTCCAATCATAGGCATTTCTACCTATAATTAAGCAGGGAGGAGGGAGAGGGAGAGGTTTTAAATGTGTTGAACTTGCTTGAGAGAATTAAGTATGGTATAATGCAACCAATCTCTACTAACTGAAGAGAGCAAAGCAAGCCCTGGCATGGATTTTGTGATATTTTCTGGGGGAATTACTACGTGCTAGGACACCACCACTGGAGTGAAATCATGCAAAGGAAGAATTTCTACCTGCTCCTTGTACACACCAGACCCTTAGACCAGTGTAGTCCATTTAAATCACATCTTCTCCTCCAGCATCTTCATGGAAACATCACCCTGCCATGAGTATTTATAATGCACCTGTATTGTCATGAGAAGAGCTGCAAGGTTTCATTGCACTCCTCACCCACAGGAGTGAGGAGACCACCACTCCTGGCCAGGGCTGGACATGGGATTTGAGAGAAGAGACCTTATATTCCAACATTTATGTCCAAACTGGCTTTGTCAGAAAACTAGAGAAGGTCAGAGTAACCACTGTCTTGAGAGGGAAATTATTACCTGCTTTCATCCACGGTGGCTTCTCCAGGAAAATTCTTTCCAATGTCAATCTTAACACAACCACAGTTGTTTTCCACAAAGCTGCAGTGACAATCTCCATGGCACACCACAGCTGAAGCACAGAAGTAAGATATATCTTTCTTTTTTCTCTTCTTCCTGTCAATCAAGTGTTAAAACCTACACTGATTTATTTGGAAACATCCCCCTGATGACTGTAAATTATTTACACAGAAGACAACTTGCAGATGACTTTTGGTAAATTCTAAATTCTATCTGGAAAATTATTAATTCTACAGTAACCATAAGGACTGTGTGCTAGGAAGCCCAAGCTCTAATGAAAACACTTTGTTGCCATCTAGGAAGGATAGTCATTTTACTATTAGATCAGGTAATTTTTGGGGCATCCACAGCTTCTCTGGGCAACCTGTGCCAGGGCCTCACCCCCCTCACAGGGGAAAAGATCCTGCCTAATATCCAATATAAACCTACTTTCTGTCAGTTTGAAGCCTTCTTTTTCTTTAAACAAGGTGGTATTTCTCTTCAATTCCAATTAATTCCTTAGTCATATCATTATCAGCTCCATTTTTTCCCTATTCCAATTAACATAAAATGTTTTTAATTCATATTATTTCAATGGTTACTATAACCACATTTTTCACAATATTTCCTCATACAAATATTAGGTATGCTCTGGTCAGTGGGTCCACAGAGTTACTGGAGAATGTCCATGTTTATTCCTCCTGTGAGCTGACACACTGATGTCAGGTGGCATGACCCAGGTCCACTGAAGAGTATCAGCACCCTGAGGTCCCAAATTTAGGCCAGAGAAACAGAACTTTAACAATCTGACCAGGAGAACTGGGGACCAGTTAATGCATACAGAAAGAAAGTAAAAAAAACCCAAAAAAACCCCAACAAACTATAAACCAACCAACTAAAAACCAAACATTACAGAACCTACAAAAAGACTAAGTGGCACAGTCTAAAACAATATTTAGTGGTGCTGTATATAGCAAAAGTCATGGCAGAATGATTTTGGAACAATGATTTTAATTGGTCATAGGCTATATTATTATAAAGACCTTTTCTATTTCATTTTTTGGACATTTGTAGCTATGGAGTGAGGCTGGTGGTCACACAGTGACATGACTGATGGTGAACCAAAGGCAGGCAGATGCTGTTAGAGCTTCATCTCCCAGTTTCCTTGCTGCCCCTCTGTCCTGCACGGGATCAGCCTCGTTATTCCTGAGGCTCCCCCCTCACAACATTCTGATCCCACCACTGGCCAAGTGGCAAGGCCAAAGTCTTGATGAGGTGCTTCAAGCCCTCCTTCCCTGATTCCCTAAATATGGCAGCAACCACCCAGAGGCCCCTGCCAAATTCCACTCCTGTTCATGGCATCTTGCTAAATGGCTGGATCAGGTGTCAGCGAGGCAGCTCGTCCCTCACCACGGCTCAGTGGCACTGTCACATGCCACTAAACCATGCTCTCCTCATTTGACCTCAGCACCAGCTTCACTGACACTGATCAGGAGGAAGAATTTCATCACAGAAAAGGTTGTCAGGCATTGGAATGAGCTGCCCAGGGAAGTGGTGGAGTCACCATCCTCAAAGGTGTTCAGGAAGCAACTGGACATGGCACTCATTTCTCTGGCTCAGTTGACAAAGTGGTGATGGGTCACAGGTCAGACCTACTGACCTTTGAGGTCTTTTCCAACCTCAGTGGTTCTGTGACATGTTTCAGAAGAGCCAGGCTTTCTGTGCACACACGTTTCTCCCACTGAGAGTGCTCTGGCATGTGCTTTGCTCCCTAATGGGAGGTGAAGGGTAATGCCTACTGCAGCTCCAGAGCCCTGCCAGCACCACCTCCACCAGACCAGCAGTGTCTGTAGCTGGAGAGGCCAGGGAACAGCCAGCAGGAGTGCCACGTTCTCCTTAAAGAGCCCAAATGAAAAGAGCACACAAAAGAGGGATTTGTTCGTGCCGCTCAGAGCAGCGTTAAGTCCCCTCTGTGTTCAGTGACCCCACCAGGTGGGTCATGGTGCACAACTACTGGCATCCAGTCCTTGCCTGCAGAGCCACCCAGAGCCATGCAAGAGACCACAGGGGGAATCTCTCTTCCCTGAGATCCACATTTCAGACCTCCCTGTCCAGCCAAGCCCACCGCTATTTGTGCCACTCCAAGCCCTCTCCCCCTTTGAAAGGTTTGGTCTTCCCTTCCACAGCCTTTTCTTCACCCTGCCTGCACACAGAGCGTGGTGCAATTGTTCACAGAGCTCCAGGAGATGAATGGTGTTATATAACTGCTTGTTATTGTTTTATTGTTTTTTAGGATGATGGGAAAGTAAAAGGGAAATGTGGACTCCCCTTGGGGCCAGGCAAAGCAAACTAAACTTACATTACTGGTGACCCAAATGAACATTCACTTCAGCACCCCCAGGAATGCATTTTAGTGCACAGTGCCCCACGTGAGAGGACAAGCCATTAATAACTACAGCACGTGTTGGGCAAGGGAGCTTCTCTGTTGCAGCTCCTAGCCAAAAGAGATTACAAAAAAAAAATGCTGGTTTGTTGTTTGGCTGGGTTTCTTTGGAGTTTTTGATGACTGCAATGATTTGCTATTCATTAAGTTCTGATACCTTGATGCCTTTGATATGGCAAAGAGGTCTGATTCAGCCTGCTGTTCATTCCAGGTCAGCTAACATAAAATCAATAGTGGTTAGGGCATATTTCCTTCTTGTGATGGGCCTGGAAAAGAAAACTCTCTTCCTGTCTCACGTTTCCAGGAGCCTTCTTGGAGGGATTCAGTTCTCTCTGCATCGGCACGTTACACGACTGTACCACATACCCACGTACTTGCCCCAAAATCCAAGGGGAGCCCATGGCTCCAAGGTTTCAGCCCAGTTTATAGCTCATCTTTAAATAACCATCAGAGAATCAAAGAATACCCTGAGCTGGGAGGGACCCACAAGGAACATCCAAGTCCAACTCATGACCTCAAACCTCAAAATCATAAAGATCAATGCATCTAAAATACCTGCTGAAAATTGTGTTGTTTAAGCATGTGTCCATGCTAAATGCTCTGTTGAAGTGGGTCCCTGGTCACATTACTCATTGTTTGGCAGCAGTACCTCTCATTAGAAAGCAAATCCTCTACTGCCCTGTAAGCCAATAGAAATTATGTATTTATTTGCAAAGGTGTCAAAACCGAATTTGCCTGAACTGTGCTTAACGACTGTTTAGAAACCCAAGCCAAGCAAATATTTTTAACCATACTTTCAGAATTATTTGTTTTCTTTCTATTGGAAAGTTCTGTTATTTTGTTATGGAAAAGCACAGCATATTCAAACAGAAGCCTGAATTTAATTTCCTGTCAGGTGAGTGACCTCAGGCAGCTCCAGGAAGAGAAGGCAGCACTTGAACTTGTACTTCCATGAGGAGAGAACCAAGTGAAAGCAACAAAAGGACACATGGTGGGAAGAAGAAAAGTAAAAAAGGAGGGAGGAAGACCAGGCCTTCCCTTTGTGTCACCAAGATCAGCGTGACCCATGCCCCATAGCCCTGACCTGCTGTCACCTACATCAGCTTGCTGCAGTCGTTACAGAGATGTAATCCAGATCCCTAAAATCCTTACATGGGATTCCAAACAAGTGGCTGTGTGGACACAGTGCCCCTGCTCTGATGAGCTGACAGCCCAATCCAACACAACACAACAGCTGGAAGACCAAACTCTGGTGGTCAGGAAGGTGGGGGTAGTAGTTCAAGAAAAGACCACCCCAAAACTTTGTTCTGAAAGACTCACTGCAGTTGTTTGGTGCTTTTTCAGGCCAGTCAGATGGATGTGATCACCGAGAGCAAATCAGAGCACTTGTCTGAGCAAAAAAGCCTTACTCTAAGTCCATCAGTGACTCAGGTCTCAGCACGTGCAGCAGAGTTACACCACTTCTTTATTTCACCTGAGATTCAGCCTTACCAAATTGCTGATTCTGCACTTCCCCCTGGTGCAACAACTCCCACCAAAGCAAACTGGAGATCTCTCAGAGTCTGGAGTGCAGCTGCCCTGGGCACTTTTCCTGTCAGTCTTGTTTCAGACAGCTCCTCAGCGCATTACATCCTCATTCCACATCTAAATACCAACATCTAAAATTCTAAAATTAATGTGAAAGATGCTATTCTCTATTTTGAGATTCAAATTCCTTCCCCTCAGCCCTGGGTTTTGGGCTGAGCACTCTGTTCATGAAAAGCATGACTTGCTTGGCAGTTATTTTACTGACTAGGAAGGAAAAAAAATCATCATACATTTGGGCATTATCATTAAAGAGCATGGTCAGGGACAAGAAAGCAGCATTTGTGTCTGGGGGAGAGAATGTCAGAGCGCTGCACTGCAAAGCTGATCTCAATCTATCTCAGGACATAGATGAGGTGCTTGAATAAATTATAATCCCAACTGAGCACTTATTTATATTAGAAAATTTGTTAGAAACAAACCTTGAGCGATGTTGACAATCAAGCCTTCTCTTCGCTGCTACTCTTGCTGTGCCACAGGGTGTGGGAAAGGCATGGAACATCCTTCAGCAATAAAACAGAAGTTGGACGGGGGAAACAGAGATGTCACTTCGCAAGAGAAATTGTAAGAAAGCTCTTTGAGCTAAAGGAGCAACTTTGTGTCGGTCTTCAGAGTCAGCTGTGATCCCGATGAAGGCAATGTGTCACTCGTCTCTCAACAACACATCAACTGTAAAATCCACAGCGCTGAGAAGGTTTTGTTTGGAAACAAAAGAAACCAGGGGTGTGTTTTGATGCAAAGATGGTGCTTTCCATCCGTGTCCAAGAGAAAAGCCACGCCATGGTAATTTGAGCAGCACAGCACGCCATGTTCGGCTCCTGAAGTGCCATCCACTCCCGGACTAAGACAGCTAAAACCACAGAACTGTGCACAAATGGTGTGTGCATACATAAAGGTGACTGATTCACACACTCAAGGAATCTGCAGTGTACAATGAAAACAGTTTTGCAGATATTGGACTCAATATTCTACTTTTTCATTGTGCCTATCCACTCTCTCATGTTTTTGTCTGTTGTGCACTTGAAAATCTGTTCAGATCACTTTCGATCCTTTGTGCACTGGATTGAAACCAGTAACAGCAGACAGTATATTTTTTTCCCTTTAGGTCTCAAAAATATAACAAAGGTATAAAACTGTAAAACCACAACAAAAAAAAAAAAAAAGAAAAGCTGCACATACTTTTTTGAGTGGGGTCAGTAAGCTTATGACTGAATGACTTAGAAATTCTGAAACAGGAAGGTAACTAATAAAATTATTTATAAAGAAGTATATCTACAATATTTAATAATTTAAGGCTCACAAGAAACTAACATGTCAATGACAACAGAAGTTTTCTGCTCTAGGGTTCAAAGCACCAAATTCACTTCACATACAAGATAACCAGATCTGTACTGATCACTAGAGGAAAACTCAGAAAGTGCTGATTTGCTAATGTTCCTAGTGCTTTAATGATATCATATTTCACAGGAATAAGAAATCTCCTTTCAACCATAAATACAGTCATACAGATATAAAATATATTTGAATAATTTCAGTTTGAAACTACAGTACAAAACCCCTTAACCTCCCCCCTCCCATCCCCAATCCATTCATTCTCCACACACACATCCACCCAGTTCTTTATACTAAACTCGGAGCAACTGAATTGGTTACACCCATTCAGAACCAATGACCATTTGTTAAAATAAGTTTCTACAAATTGGATTTTTCACTGTCATAATTTACCAGTTCCTGCATCATGGAGTGTAGCTTATTCTTAGTCTATTTTAAAAATAGGTGACCCTTTGTGTCATGGAAAAAGAACATAAAAACATGTATTCCTGGAGGACTACTCAGGACAGTGATCAATTTATAAAATACAGACTGACGTAAAAAACTAATTGGTACTAAAAGAATAAATATAGTAGCAAGTTTCTGACACCAGAAAATCCTTCTGCCCCTCTGAACCCTAACTGTCTCCTCTCCTCACAGGTCAGTTTCCCTATTGGTGTCCAGACAGAGAGCATAGAGGGATTTTCTGAGATCTACGTTACTTTTCGCTTTGATATTGGCTTTCTCTAAGGAGCTGGTGCCATTGTTGAACTCCTCACTGTTTTCCAAGTGCACAACAGATTTGTTCAGAGAGTTTTTACTGGGTCTTCTCTTCACTTCTCCCCCCGCAGTGCTGCCCTGAGCACTACTGTGTTCATCTTTGAGGACAGCCTGCTCTTCGTGGTCAGTCTCTCGGTGGTAGAAGTAGTTGAAGTTGGACACGATGACAGGGACAGGCAGGGCAATGGTGAGCACGCCCGCAATGGCACACAAGGAGCCCACAATCTTGCCCCCCACAGTGACAGGTCTCATGTCCCCATAGCCCACGGTAGTCATGGTTACCACAGCCCACCAGAAAGCATCAGGGATGCTGGAGAAGTGAGACTCGGGGTCGTCAGCCTCAGCAAAGTAGACAGCGCTGGAGAAGAGGATCACCCCGATGAAGAGGAAGAAGATGAGGAGGCCCAGCTCCCTCATGCTGGCTTTTAAAGTCTGTCCCAAGATCTGCAGCCCCTTGGAGTGCCTGGAGAGCTTGAAGATCCTGAAGACTCTGACCAGGCGGATAACTCTGAGGATGGCCAGGGACATGGCTTGCTGCTGGCCCCCACCCCCATTGCTACTGCTAGCCCCAGGCTGCTGCTGCTCATGGGCCAGCTCGGTGCCCAGGGTGATGAAGTAGGGGATGATGGCCACGATGTCGATGATGTTCATGATGTTGCGGGAGAACTCGGGCTTGCTGGGGCAGGCGAAGAAGCGCACGAGGAGCTCGAAGGTGAACCAGATCACACAGGTGGTCTCAATGATGAAGAAGGGGTCAGCCAGACTACTGGGGGGCTGCATGGGTGGGGAGTCCCCGGGAGTGCCATTCAAACCCCCACCTTGTGGGGGCAGGGGTACGGGCATCTCCCTCTCGTCCCTGAACTCGGGCAGGGTCTCCAGGCAGAAAGTGATGATGGAGATGAGGATGACCAGCACGGAGACGATGGCGATGGCCCGGGCCGAGCTGGAGCTCTCGGGGTACTCAAAGATGAGCCAAACCTGGCGCTGGAACTCATTGTGCGGCAGGGGCTTCTCCTCCTCTTTGATGAAGCCCTCGTCCTCTCGGAAGCGCTCCATTGCTTCCTCACCCAGCTGGTAGAAGCGGATCTCGTCGGCGAAGACGTCGATGGAGACATTGACGGGCCGGCGGAGCTTGCCCCCGGACTGGTAGAAGTACAGGATGCCGTCGAAGCTGGGCCGGTTGCGGTCGAAGAAGTACTCGTTGCGGAGCGGGTCGAAGTAGCGAATGCGCTTGTCGGGGTCGCCCAGCAGCGTGTCGGGGAACTGGTTGAGGGTGCCCAGCTGCGTCTCGAAGCGCAGCCCCGAGATGTTGATCAGCACCCGTTGGTGGTGCATGGCGCCCGGGTTGGCCGCCGCCGCCGCCTCCTCCTCCTCGTCGCCCGCCGCCGCCATGGCCATGCCCCGGCGGTGTCCCCCTTCCTCGGACGGCCCCATGTCCGCGGCGGGGCGCGGGGCGCGGG
>VXAX01007035.1:249310-299412 GCA_013399835.1 Leptocoma aspasia | reverse complement strand
CGCTGGTTTCCCGCGGGAGATCCCCCGCGGCTGCGCCTCGCCCGGGGCGGCGGGGCTGGTGCGGGCCGCGGGCGGAGCAGCGCCCGCGGTCCCGTGCTGGGCAGGGCCGCCCGAGTCGGGACAGCGCGGAGCGGCGGCGGGGCTGCGGGCGAGCCCAGAGGAGGGGTGCGATCCCCCCGCACCGCTCACCCCCAGCGCCGTGCGGGTGCTGCGGCCCCGGCCCGGGAGCGCTCGCTGTGCGGCTGGACAGAGCGCTGCGGCCGAGCGGCCCAACATCGCCCGGCGGAGTCGCGGCCAGCCCTGGCGTCGCAAGGCGAGCGCCGGGGTTACGAAGGTGCTTCCATTTATTCTTATGGCTGCAAAACCAATTTAAACAGGTGGCACAGGCTCAAACGTTTCGTTCTGATAGACCCTATATTCTGTATTTGCTTTTATTTTTCTTTTACTGCTAGCTTGCACTTTGGGATTATCCAGTCAGTGGTCAGGCAGTAGATACTATTCGTCTCAGTCATGTTTCTATGTTTATGAAGGTCATAATTATTTGACTCATTATTGAACTTCTTTGCAGCTAAAATTAACTGGTCAATCATCTCTTTTGGAGGGAAAACTTGTAGAGATGTGAATCAAGACGTTGGCTCACATTTCCTAGCCTCAGCATGAATGCCGTAGCAGTAGAAGGCTCTGCACACTGGAAAAGGGTCCTTTCAGGTGGTGTTTCCAGCCTGATGGCCAGGCATGCTGTGCTAGCAGTGTCCAGTGTCATAGTGCACTGAGGGATGAGCGTAATCAGAATGCAGTGGAATAGCTACGATGCAGCCATCTTCATAACCTCAGAAGTAAAAATCCCACAAACTCTTCTTAGACCTGTTAAACTCTTCTTAATGTACAGCTGTATTGCCAGCAGGTGTATGATGTACAAGCATTTGAAAGAAACCAAGACAATTCACATATTCTTGCAAAGTGAATTTACAGAGCTGTTCCTTTGTGTTGCTAGGACTGTTGGACATTTCCCGAAATCATGTTGGTAAAATGTGAAAGAATGCTTCCAAAGATGACAAAAGTCCTAGGAAAGAGAAAGAAGTAGACTTGAGTAAGGTTCAGTAAATATCTGATGTAAAAATCAACTTAATTTTAAGAGATAAATTATGTGCAGTTTCAGCATATGTTTAATTATCTGTAACATATTTTAGCTAACTGTGTATAAGTTACAGAAGTAATGTCTATTTCCCTGTCTATTCACATATGCTTATTATAAAACACTGAACTGGGAAGAAAACTTGTAGAACTTGGCCATGTTTGAATGGTAAATATAAACTGTTACAGGTAAAGGCAGGTACATGTAAAACTTTAAGAAAGTAAGTTGTTATAGTCCCTTTGAGTCCTCCTACTCAGTAGGTTTTAGGACAGGCTCTGCAAACACTCCTAGACAGAACTTTGATAGCACAACTAACCTGATTTTTTTATAGGAATATTAATCACAGCAGCAACCCCCTCAAAACTGGATGACAAATTAAAGAACATTAAAAGCTCTCTTTTTGCATTCTACAGTCTCTTTCTTTTTTTTTACTTTCTGTGTTCTTGGCCTATGAATGCATTTTTTGTTTGGACTGTACATTTTTAGAGGAAAGATTGATTTGATTTTCAGTTGACATTAGCACCTAAGAGGAGCTTCTCATTCATTATTGCAACATTGTATCAACATATAGAAACACTGAGGCAAACGATACGTTATACACTAGACTGGATCAACACCAGCTCTTCTCCCTTGCACTTTCAGGTTGATGCTGTGAAAGGAATCAGTGTTCTGTGGGACTTCAGCTATTCCTGTAAAAATGTTTTAAATAATTTTCTCCAGCAAATTAGTGAAAAAATGTGTTGGGTTCACTGAGACATCAGTTGGAACAGTAATTGGCCTCTTAATAGTATAGTTCAGTGAATATCCTCTTTATCTCTCAGGATTTAGCTGCTGTATTTGAGAGCTTCTTTGGGCCCTCCAGCACTTACACAATAACCACATCCTGTTTTACAAACAAGACCATTCTGCTTAACCTCCTTCATGTTGCCCACTCAGACCTTCCAGCCTGCAATGTCAGAAGTCACTTGCCAGTTTTATACCCAGTCCAAAGTCCAGTATCTTGCACAGCTGGACAAGAAGCAGTCAGACCCAACTAGTGTGCAACACTGTTGTACTCAACTATGACAGAGTCCAGCTGGGACAGAGCCAGCGTTAAATGTTCACAAGTTTCTTAGGCCCCAGCAGTGCTGTGGAAATCCCCACCATCAAATGAATCCATGTGGCTTGTTTTCTTTGCCTGTCATTTCTTACTGATCTTGTTATCTAAGGCTGCTAGAAAATGAGAGAGGGGGTCACTTGCTCATTTCTTGATTGATATTCTACAGATACCACGTAAACAGCCACTGTTCCTAATAGGTATCTGAGACAATGGGGCATGAAGTGTTCTGCATCATGCCCACAGAGCATTAGTTAGTGTAGGTCAGACTTGTTGGGTCTTTTGCCTCAAGATATTCACAATAACTTCACAGATGACTGTAGGGTGCAGTTATCACTGTGCTTCTTGTGTGGTTTTTAGAGGGGTTTCTGTGGGGTGATCTATCACCAGTGTTGCCTCGAAGAAGAAAGGAATGATTGTAGTCCCACATGAACCAGAATGAGTAAAAGCTCACCCAATTATAGTGTATTCTACGATTTGTTGGAATAATCAAGAGCAGTGGGTAGGTAATGAAGTGAAAGGTCCACACACGGTGTTTGTCATTAGTTTGTACATGAGCCCCAAATGTGTTACTGGTTGTGTCCAGAGAAGGCTGCAGGGAATTTGCACACCATGGTAATTATTGCAATACTCAGTGTATATGAGAAATAGATCATCAGAAGTGACCTGAAGATCCCTGCTTGGCCTCTAACAGCACTAAAGCTTTTGAAAGTCAGTCAATCCAGACTTTGAAGTCTAAGAAGCACGCTTAGCTTTCCTGAGAACTTCTTAATGGTGCTTAGTCACTGCAGTCAGGATCAACTGAGCCCTAGCCAAACATTTCTTCACCATAAATAGAAAGAAACTTGGAAATGTTTCTGGACTAATCTTATTCAGGTTGTTCTACTCAAATGTATTGGACAGGGCAGTGTAACCACAGCTCCAAGAAAGTTTTGGAATCTTTCCTGCCTGCTGGGAAACTGCTCAAGCTTTCTAGACTTAGAGCTGTTGCCAAACAAACATCTGTGATTTTTTTTCCCATAATAATCTGCACTGGTGACAAATCCTCAGGGGAACTTCCAGCTGCAGGTGAGTTTTTTGATTTTTCTGCAGCTTGGTTTGAATAAGCCATAAACAAGACAGAAACTAAGAACATGTGTCAATTAGCTGGTCAGCTTCAGGAAAAAAGCTATGCTAGTGCTTGCCAGAACCACAGCTGGAGGTGAACTGTCTACTGTTTGTAAATTCACCCATTACAGAAACATCCTGATTGACCATGCCTACACTGATACAATGAGTTTCTGTGTCTGGAAGCCGATGAGGTCTTTGGCAGGCACACAGATTTTGGGGCATCCGTAATGACCTAAAAGACCTAACAGTATGACTAGCACTCGTATAAGGATGCCATCAGGCTGTGTGGACATACATGACAGAGAGAGGGCACGTCCTGCTGCTGCAGTCTGCACCAGCATTCCTGCACGTTCGGCTCGGGTCAGCAAATAGAATGACGGGTGCATACATTGGTTGTTGCCAATGAATTGGCAGGACTCTGCAGCACTGATCTACACAACCAGCATAGCAAATAATACACAAGTGCCCATGTAGCTGTTGTGCGGAGCTGTAGCATGGCAGAAGAAAGGCATGGATGTCTTGGAAGAGTTCAAGGAATTGTTGCCAGTTGAGCACTGTGGGTCTCTGGCTGCTGGCCACTACCGGTGACAAGAGGTGAACAGCTGCGATGCACGAGCAAGGGAGAGTACATAAGGCAAAAGGGAGGAATGGCAGCAGCTCTGCACGATGGAAACATGAGAAGGAGATTGTGCAACGTTCTCCTCAGTATCTCATGTGCTTCTTTGCACCTTTGTCCCACCACTGTCATGCTGAATCAGACTAAAGCAGTGTCAGCTATTAAACTGTGCACTAAAATCTACTCTGCATGTAATGAAAATATGTCTATTATTATTATTATTGAAGTGCAGTGTTGTACTTAGGCTCGTAAAATTCACATCTGTTATACTTCGGATCTGATCCTTTGTCAATTTATTCCATTTCTTACTAATTACAGTTTTTATGGATACTTTTTTGTGTATGAGTTGATTTCATAAAATTTATCTCAAACTGAAGAGGTTTCTGGCTCTATGTTTTTAGGCAAATCATTACTCACGTACTGTTAGTGGATGGTCAAGATTTACAGGAGGAGCAGGTTATACATATACTCAACATTTAGGTTTGCTTAATATGTTGTGGGTCTTTAGATGCCGAAGCAAATTTACAAATAATGATACTAATGAATTTCTAATTTTAACATGGTTTATGCAATCACTTCAACATGTAATTAACCTGATGCTTCTTTCAATTCAATCTGGGCACCTTCTTAACAGTATGTATAAGATTAGGCTACATCACAACAAGACATGGTTTACTCCACTGACAGAATGACATGCTCATTACCAGTACATAACTTGCATCATTACTTGCCTTTTTTCATATTGCTTCTGTAATTCCATCTATTCTGGTGGATATTTGAGACATATTAACGCAGAGTCATATTAGCACAGAATAACTGAAGTGAGAAGGGATCTCTGGTGATCATCTGTTCCACTGGTCTACTCAAGTCGTAAATTGGATCCAACTTCAAAGTCAGAGCATGTTGCTTACAGTCATATCTAATTTTTGCATGTCTCCCAAGATGGAGATTCTTTAGCCTCTGGTTTTTTTTGCTGTATTACAAAATAAAATTAGAATTTCACATTCCATGTGCTGCATTTCTATTTTCTCGGTCTTTACATTAATAGCAGGCCTAAGTCAGTATTAGAGCCTCAGACATACAATGCTAGTCAGAACAGGTTTTTAATAACTTAAGGCTATTATCCATCTGAAAAAATATGGGCCAATACTTTACTGAATAATGAATATTGTTTCATATGGACTTATCATACACATTTTATAGTTTTCAGTCAAGTATATTACAAATGCTTCTTTTTACAGTGCTACTTTATGTCCTGTGTGAAGTAAATATGAAATACAATCTGTCTTCATTAAAAGACAGCAAAGTATTAGAAGTGAAATCAACAAAAGCTTTATAAAATAGCCAAATTAAGATGAAGCATGAGTGTCTGCCAAGTGAGGAAGGTTCATTTTGTACTAAATGAATTAAAGCTAAAATATGATGGACAAAACTAATTTATCCATTCTGAAAACATAATTATAGTGGTGCAATGTTTTACAAATATAGTGATCTGTTTCTACGCAGTACTTTGTGTAAAGTATAGCATTTCAGACAGGATCTTTCATCAGCAAATCATTTAAAGTGGTTGTCCACCACAAGAAAAAAAGATTACTTTTTTTTGCTGTCATTCTAATTATAATGCATTAGTTGGAAGGTCTGTTGTACAGTAGTTTAACAAATTAGACAAGTACTCAGACTAGAGAAACATTAGGCCTTTGTTAAAAATGGCTACTATTTCACTGGTATTTTTTCTTCTTGCTTTAAATTAAAAGTGGTGAATTACATAAACCACAAGGCTAAGCATGCAAGCAAGTGGACAGTCCTTTTAAAGATATTGAAGCTAGAATATCCAAAATGCATCAATTCTTCATTTAATTTTAGGCTTTCATTTTTTTAATACAGTTATTTTTATCCATGTTACCATTTTTCTTGTGAATGTAAACCCTTCAGTATAATAACACTAGATATATATTTAAATTTTATTAGTTCCATCCTGTCAGAAAATTTCAGATATCAAGACAATTAAAACATTTACCACAAAGTATAAGCATTCTAGCATGCTCTTAACTTCCTATGCGTCTTTCTGCATCTTCCCCCCTCCCTCCCAACTGGTGAGACAGGAGGTGAAATGCAAGGACAGCTGAGATATTTCAGAGAAAACGCTGGTGTGCTCCAGTTTAAGAACAACATAATAATCTGAAATTAACAAGGTAAATAATTGTTTCAGAGAAAATAAACGGGTAACAAGGCAAATGGGTAGGAGAAACCTAGAGTATGCAGGACAGATTCCAATTTATTAAAGTCAGTGATCCGGACAATTCTAATTTCTCCCATTCTTTAAATTTTTTCAGGTTCTGTCCTAGGACACTACTAGTCAGTGACTTGGTTTTGGATCCAACTGGTGACTTAGTCTAAGGCTTTTGAAGTACTAATTGGGGCAATTGAACTTTGACATGAAGTAGGTGATTGAATTGAAGTCTAGAGGAAATTGTAAGATTTAACTAGATCAGCTCAGCAAGTGCTATAGTGCATGGCATTGTCATGACCAAAATTCAGACCTATTGCTGAGATTGGGTTCAGCAACTTGATGTATTATCACAGTTTTCAGCTTTACTTCAGGCAAGGTGTGTAAGAAGTCATTAATATCTGCTCCTTCAAATGTCCCTGTGAGTCAGCATCCCTTCTGCTGTAGCACTCCAGTCAGACTGGTTCCAGCGTCAATTAGGACTTGCCAACATTTATTAATTACACCTGTATTTTATAGTCCATTACCATGTAGATGCTCTGTTTGAGAAGATGTTTCCTAAGTAACGGTGGGAGAAAAGCTTGGCACCGAGGCCCCCCTTCCTTAGGCTAGACTGACAGGTTAATGGGAAAAAAGAGATTGCCTTAATTTTAGCAGCTGGAGATGGAGATACACACAGGAGGCGAGCGGTGCTGGTTGAGTTGTGCAGGTCTGTGGTACAGTCTGTACTGCTGCGTGCAGCTGCGCCTCAATTACCATCTGCAGTAGGAGCCACTCAATTTGCATTAGATTTGCATCTCTCCCCATGCACGGAGAGCAAGTAACTTCCCTGCGAGTAACTTCCCTGGAACAATGTTGAGGTGTGTCTGGAGGAGTCACAGCCTGAGGTTACCCACAGCTCTGCCTCCCAGCTAGGGAGTGGAGATCTGCTTTCCCTCTCCAGGACCAGCCCCACTCCCTCAGTCCTTCTCCTCAGGACACCTTCTCCTCGTGGAGCCCTGAGTGGCCCTTACATTCTGAAGGTTTTAAGGCAAAAATGGCAGCCAAGCCTTTGAAAAACACTCCAGCCCAACTAATATCCCTCTCTATTCCCCATCCCTGTAAGTATCCAAGGCCAGGATGGTCAGGGCTTTGAGCAACCTGGTCTAGTGGAAGGTGTCTGTCCATGAGAGAGTGGTTGGAGCTACATGATCTTTGAATTCCCTTCCAGCCCAATGTTTTTCTGTGATAATAAATACTGAACTGCACTAACTCTGGGCCATGAAGGTTTCATTGTAGAGATGGTTTAATACATAGTCAGGGCACTGTGTGAGGGCTGGTGGCTCTGTGGGTCATTGGTGGCTGCTTATGGAGTCCATTGGCACAGCCTGGAAACGAGGATGTGAGACACTCACCAGCCAGGAGCAGGTGGCCAAGAAGTCCCAGGGCAGCTCCATACACAGGCACCATGGGGAAGCTCCATGGGGATGTGTCAAGACTGGGCTGGGACATGGGCCTGTGGCTGGGCAGGGCCATGGTGAGCTGCAGAATGCTCTTGCTGCAGCATTTCTGGGGCAGGAGTTGAGGACTCCAGATGCTGACATGGGGTCCTGTGTCATGGGGAGCCCTGGGGACTGGCAGGGACAGTCAGGCTGGGAGTGCCCCCAGGGCTCTGGCATTTTTATGCCTACATCTAGAGTAGCAATTCATATCTGAAGAGCAGTCTTATGTCCCATGGAAATATTTTTTTAGAAAATATAGAAAAATATATTTTCTATGTCTTGAATATTTTTGTCTAGAAGTCCAGCAAAACCAAATTTTTTTGAAGATAAAAGTGTATCCTATAAATAATCATTATATCAAGTGTCAGTGAGTTATTTTCTTGCTCTACATTTATATTTTGCTGATATAGTCTCCATATATCAGCTGATACATTCATGTCTTCTCCCTTCCTCCTGGATATGCCATTCAGGTTTGGACATTCCTGGACACACTGAATTTCAGGAATTCCTTAGAGCCAGCACATAGAAGATTCATGAGGTTGCTCTGTCTTTCAGTAAGTGCTTTGAAGTACTTTTGTCTGTCTTGCTGATCCCACAGTAAACACAGATTTTTTTAGGCCACCGAATAGTATTTTCAAAGAATTATTCCTGTTTAAGCATAAATTTAGTGAAGTATATATCTGACAGATGGATTCTTAATGCCTGTGACTTTGGAGCTTTCAGGTGTTGACAGATGTATTGAAAAGGTGTCCTCCCAGAAAAAAAAGCATTTTAGGGTTGTATCATAATGTAACTTCAGCTCTGCTGAAATGGAACATACAAGCATTAACAAACATTACCTTAAACCCCGCTGTATATGAAACTGTTCACATAATGCTGAGGAATAATGCTTCGTTCCTCACACCTTTTGAAAGCATGGTATCTTTGAGCTAAGTAAAGGATTAAGTGTAATAAGAAGTTTATCTCCCTATTATGATCTGCGTAGGTTCTTGTTGCTAGAACGTATTATGAGCTTCTCTGTGTGTAAGCCTGCAGGAGGAAATTTCCCATGGGAGAACATATTCTACTGTCTTTTTACTCTGTATAAGTTTTCTGTAAACAAAATCTCTGTGTTGCGTTTCAAGGACATTTTTGGATTGCTCTGCCGGTCTCCTGAGACTGGGAGATAGAGGTTCTCTCTTTCAACCTATGAGGTGAAGGACTGTTCTCTTTCTGATATTGTAAGCATTCTGAGATTCTTGTAAAGAGCAGTGAAGATGAAGCATCTGAGCTCTGTACCCTGGGCACATTATAGCCCGAAATCCTCTGATTATGGAGTCATTTTAATAAATCATATTAGCCTTCTGAAATTATTGTCAAGAGTCCTTTGTTATTGAATGGACCACGGCAATAGGTTCTTATTACTGCTATCGAGTTCTGCATTCAGCGCGTAACTCTCGTATGTCATATGCAGCTTGTTTTCTCTCAGTTTCTACAGAGAATTATGTGAGCAGTATAATTCTTCCCTTTATTAGTTTTCTTTGAGGTGGAGAGTCAGTTGCACATATCCACTGCTGTATTTTTGTACAAGAGAACCTATGATCAAAGCAATATGCCTTAACCTTCAGCAGAAAATTATAATATTTGTGACAATGCATATTTCACGAATACTGTAAATTTAATTTAGTGAAGAAATAGGACTTTGTGTAAACAATAAAGGAAAAGCTTTCATGAAGATGAAAGCAGAGAGAAATTTTTCTTCTGTGAGTGTACATAGAGTAAGTAAATACATAAATAGCAGTGTTGTTTAAACAGATTTTCCCCATAGAACTCTTGCTACCCAAAACCCATAGGACAGTTCAAGCAGTGAAATTTACATCCAGTAGAAGCAAAACATTCTAAAATTTAATAGGAACAAATTATGCTCATACATTTTCATGCTGAAAAATATCAAAATTAAACAAATTAAAAGAAGAGCATAAATAAGTGAAAGCAAGATTCTGCTTTGCTTTGCATACATTTTGAAAATAATCTTAATCTACCACTACCTAATATTTAGTTTCTAAAGTAATTATGAGCATTGTGTAATGTCTGTGTAATAAACATACAACTTTAAACAGGATTTAGATACCCCACGCTCTCCAGTCAGAACGAGATGGATATTTCTCTTGGATAATACAAAGTATCCAAGTGGGTAAAAAACCAGCATGATCTGGAGGTCAGTGACGTTCAGCTCCAGTGAATTAACAGAGAAACACATCCCAAAACTGAAGATCCTTTGGTGGAGGTCTTTTGTTCCAGCTCCTTCCAGTTTGAAAGTGGAATTGTGAATACTTCAGCTGACCTCAGCTGCACAGTATTCCATGAGTGAGAACTATGCAAAGGACTGTGTAACCCTCCATGGCCCTATATTTTAATGCATTTTTCACTTAGTCTTCTTTTTTCAACACTTATACCCCTCAACTCTTTGTTTTATTGCTCTAGTTTAGAAGTCCTTGACCTAAGCCAGGCTTTAAAATGTAGAAAAAATGGGGGAATTGTGTCTTGTATTACATATAATTATCACTTTTCTCATAGTGTATGAATTTCTTTTCCTTCCCAACACAGAGCACACACTGTAGCAAAAAAAAAAAAAAAACAAACAAAAAACCAAACCAAAAAACCCCCACAACAACAAAAACCCAACAAAAAAAAATCAACCGAAACCCAAAAAACCTAATAGAAATTAAAATAATTTATCTTAATTGATATACTTTATACATGTAAAACTTAGGCATCACAGGAGATTGTTTTGAAAGAAAAGAAGAGCACTCTTTCTTTCTGAAGTATCTTTGCACACATAAGAACTATGTGTGTAAAAACACGTCTGAGGTTACTCTGAGAATATTTGCTTTTCTGACCTTATGCTGAGAGCAGCCTCAAGTGAACAATTCATCTTTAACAGAGGAAAACCCCTCTACAAATAAAGTGAATACTGCTCCACAGCTCCTCCACAGCTTTACTGTCTTGAATAATTTAGTGAAATGTAGATTGTCAAAGATAAAGGAAAACTTGGTTTGTTGTATTTAGTCTCTAGTGGTGTCCATCTGATCAGCTATTATGTAAAAAAAAGTAATTGAGTAGACCTGTGTAAAAAACCAAAAAATGGAAGTAAAAAAACCCCTCAGAAAGAAGTAGCAACTTCAAAACAATAATAATGTTATCAAAATATTTCAACGTATGATTAATATGTGTATTTACATATATTTATTAATGATCTTGAAAAGACAGTTTATGGGATATGGGCAAGAGAACTAGTCAGAAGACTTCACAAAACTAAAAAGAACCATATGAATAGTAAAATAAAATGCTTGTAAATTAATATATACAGTGGGAAAACTTCAAATAAAAATATGAATATTTATTTTCGTGTTTTAAATTACCAGCATCATGCCTGTAGAAAGCTCAGGGAGAAGCTATGTTTGGTAATAGCTAATCAATGGAATCTATTTCTAAATTTCTAGAAAATACTAATGCGTATTGGAGTGACAGTGAACTTTATCATTCTAAACACTATTGTGAAATGAAAATAGGTAAGGAGAGTCTGACTTGTTTAGGAGAATTGTAAGATATTGGAGAGTAAGTCTACATCACTGAAGAAAGAGACGAATCAAGGAGGCATTAATTATATACAAATATATAGTGAAAAAGAAAAGATTATGAGGGGTTATGAGAAGGGGATGTGTCTATACTTAGTATAAAAATGAAAAAATGGGAAAATATTGAATTAAGAGCTAACAAATTAAAAATAGTCAACAGGCTATATCTCTTATAATATACCAAATGAAACAGTGTAACTTAATGGAATAAAAAATTGATCAGCCAAGAGCTGTGAAAGATTTTTGAAGATATTTGGATGAGTAATAAGCACATCCACTGATAATTGGCCAACAACTTTGAAAAATATTGCATATAGACACTCATGATCAAATTAATCAGAATTTTGCTGAAGCAGGGAAGGAATTGCTTCTACTGAGGGATGAGTTGCATTTCTTCATTTTGGAAGTTTTTTTCTAACTTCCTGTCCCTAATGTTGTCCTCTGCTAGACACAAGATTATATGGACCACTGATTTAATTCCATTGGTAAACTGCTGTTCTACTCCCAAGTAAGGCAACATTTATTTATTTTCTCATAGATGTTTTGCTTATGGCTGAGTTTCTTTTTGTTTATGGTACTTATAAGTATCTAGCTTTCTTTATTGTTAGCAGATCCCTGATTTATGATATTTCCCTTCGTATTTTGGAACAAGCATTTCCTATTCTCTAAACAATATGAATGGGACAAGTCATCACTTTCTAAGTAATATAAATTAGAAAAATTCCCTGTATTGTTTATATGTGTTTGAGAAACCATGTTAAAATTATATATATATTGTGCAAACACCATATCTGACCTTTAAAAACTAAGGAATATTTGAACAAGAACCCTGGAAGACACTTGAAATTCAAGAAGCACTTATGCCTGGATACCTTTAGGGGAAATTTTCAGTGTATACAAAGAAATGTCTGTTTCTGTGAAATATTTGCAGTGTTTCAGGATTGAAGGGAGTTATGAAGGATGTGCACTTTTAAATCTAAAAGCCATTTACAGACCACTGAATCTACATATAGTTCTTTAAATATCCTTTACTGTATTATAGGCTTAGCATGACCATTCAGATCCATAATTTTAACAGCATTTGTGCGTTTTTCTGCTGTGTTGAGATTTGAGAGTGAGCACTGTAGTGGTTATTCCACGTACAAGTTTTCATATTATCATGATGCTTTATTCACACCAAAACATTGCAAAGAAATTTATGCTTGAACTATCTGTGTCAAAGCAAGAAAATACTTTGTTTTATATATATATATATATATGTTTGTATGCATATAGTGCTTTCTATATACATTTATTTTGGGTGGATGTTTTTATTGTGGAGATTAGTAATCAAAATAAGAAGGAAAAGAGTGAATCAAATCCTAATCTGAAAAATCAGGGCATCATGCCCTGGAGGTATGAGATTCAGGCCTTGAAGGGCTGCACTTCCCAATGCTAGGATAACTCACATAATGAAGTCCTGCCACTGGATATTACTGAATTCAACATAGATATAAAGCATGAGGTACTCCATAATTTTTCAGATAATAGAGTGGCACAAACTATAAAATCCCTAATCAGAGAGAGAAAACTCGGGTTTTGATAGATGTGTTGACTGAAGTCTGCAGCTGTCACTGATCAACTGCCTTGGAGTTTTTCTAGGTTGCCCAAGGCTTCAGTCACACTCAGAATGAACATCTTAAAAGCAACTCATCCCTTACCCTGCAAGTAAAACTCAGTGTTAAGGTAAAACCTAATGTGCTGTCAAAGGACAGGGCCAAAAAAATATTTACTCCCCCAAATTCCTTTCTACCACAAACTTCTCTTTTGGACTGAACTGTCCCTTGCTCTCATATCTGGCAAAGGAATGAAAAAGTGAGAATTTGTGTTTAAAGAAAAAGCACTGAAGATCTTAAACTCACTATGAAAGTAGGAATCCTCTTGAGTTTTTTGTGTAACACATCAAATGAGAAGGGTCAAAAGAGAGTACAGGCAGTTCTCCTGGAGAGTTCAAAGAACAAATCAGTTCTCGAGCCATCTGGAATCTCCTATCAAAGTGAAGTCCCTGAAATACACCTGTATAAGCCAGACATGCATTACAGTCAATGGTGTGAAGACCCAAAATAGCAGGACAATTACTTCTGATGCTTACTGTGAGAAGATCTTCCATCAAGCCTAATATTCTGTTAGTCAGATTATTCTGTACAGTTTGATTAAGATAAAATAAAATGAAGTGTCAATAGGTGTCTATACTTAGCCTTCTAACACTATTTGAGACACCTCTCTGAAGGTGACAGGAACCAGGCAGGACAATGATTTGTGAACCTGTTGGTACCCAAAGAGAGGTGAGAGGAAGATGTAATTACTGCATGCTTGAGCATGGTCAGTATGAAAGGAGGTATTAACAATTCTCAGCAGTAATATCTCTCTGATTATTAGTGTGTCTTTGCTAACTTTAGTCAGCCATGAAGAACATACTTAATGATGGTGAGATGGTGCATAATGATGTAGGTCTGAAATTTTTAATAGAAACTCTCTGTGTGACAAATGATGTATTAACTTTAACTTGGACTGAGTCTTTAATATCCTGCCCAGTGAAAGAATCTCAGAAGTCTTAAATTTACAGACAACTTTCTCATTAGTCTTTAGAGTCTCCTCAGTTTGATCTTGCAGCTGGTAAGGAAATGAGTAAATTTTGAGGGGTGAACAGATCTGTTCCTCCCAAATCTGTATTTTACTTTCCTGAATATACCAAGAGACCGGTGTGGTAGTTGTTGCAGTCTCTGCACTGGAAATTGTACTTCACTTATCTGCAGTTGATAATAATATAAAAAAGAAACTTTTTTGCCTAAGAAAACTTCCTTTCCTTACCTAAAATATTAGGAATATGCACTTTTAAAAAAGATAATGTGAACTTTACAAAACTGGTGCCTCTTGATATTCATGTAATAAATTACTTTTTTAAAATATTTCATTTGCAAGGCTTGTGTTCAACTTGGTTGATTCTGTTCTGAAAATTAGAATTCCATGTCTATTGACCATCTGTGATTTTTTTTAAATTAAAATTTGCCAGATTTATAGATAAAAAATACTTTTCTAATTGGCAGCAAAGCCAATACTACTTTGGAGATGTGAAAACCAAGAATGGTGTTTCACTGTCTCACATATAATTAAAATGGACCACCCTCTTGGCACCCTAAGCTTAACAGAAATAGCTGGTTTGCCTCTAATTACGCTGTTTTAATCAGAGAGTACATAAGGAAAATGGAATAAGTGTTTTGGTTATTGACAATGTAAAACCTGGCTCATTTTCTTATTGTCTTACTGAAGCTGTGACAAAGCTAAGAAATAAAATGTATATTGTACAAAAGTTGATGTGTTGTAGCTGACTAAAAGCAGAGAACAAAGCTGAAGTAGTGCCCCACAATAAACAAGAGAATAGAGAAGAAATACCAAAATATGAACCTAGCAAGTAAGAGTTAATATAAGGCTGTTGAAAAACAAGAAGTTTCAATGTCTGTTCCACTTTAGAGAAAGAATGCAAACATGCTTATATTTACCTATAAAATAGCCAATCTCTGACAATAATTATTTTTTAATGCTACTGCATAGCAAATATTTTTTTAACTTATGCAACATAAAAGCCAAGATGATCTCAGTAAATATAAACACAACCTTACCACAGGCCACTGCCAAGCCTAATAAAATTCCCTAAGACATCATTCAGCATTGTATGCCTTTGACAGACACATTTTAGGCACCAAACCCATTATCGCTGCAAAACTAATAAGTTGTTTGTCTTGAGCAAATTTTAAAAGGTCATAATTTTATTTTTTGCACACATGTCTGTAAGGAAAATAGTCAAAATACTAATGGACGGAGTGTTGGCATTCATCAGGGCTTTAGCCTAAAACAATAGCTGTAATATGTGCCATGAGCTCCATTTCTCAAAGCTATGTCTTGTTTGCAAATATCATTATTTCAGAATATTCACATTTTGTTAGTAGCCTCCTATTCTTTTCCTAAGGGCTTCGTTACCAAGGAAGTTACGCACTGGTAGCCAACAGATTAAAGGTACTTGGCTAGTCAATTTGGTGCTTTCCCTCTCTTAATTTTACTTAGCAGGTGCCCCACCATTCTCATGGGACATGTTGAAGCAGGATAAGTGGGGACAATAGGCACAGGGTACATCTTCTGTGTCCTGGACAGGCTGAGCCATTTTTTGACTTTCTCCTGCTGTTGCAATGCATTTTTGAGCTCACAAATATTACACTTCTGAGGGAATGATGACTTTTGTTTTCAGCTGCCAGAAAAAGAAGTGCCCTTTGTTTGCAGCCTGTCAATAGAATGACCTTTCCCTCCTGCCAATTCATGCTCAAGAAAGACACGTGATTGTTTTCACTTCGCTGCGTGTTTTAAGATCTTCCAAATTTGTTTGATCAATGGTTCAGAAGCTTTCAAACTGACGTGAGAAAATACGCATTTTTGCAGACTCATTTTCAGTTGGATCTGAAGCAGCTGAAGCTAGAGATCAGCTAGAATTAATCTGTACTTAATGAAGGAAACTTGCTAAATTTCTATAAATGCTTGCCTATGACACATATTCAGAGTTATATAAGCAGTCTGCCATTTATGCAATCCGCTTTGGCAATATTTATATTTGTATTCATATCTTCCTTGTGAAAATAAATCAAAGCCTTGTAATTGCCTATCAGTCAATAACCTGCTTTTTAGAATGCTACCTCAAAAGCAACAACAGCCTTCAAAAGCTGCTATCAGGTTTTCAGAGCTGGTGTAGGCAGCATACTTTCTTCCCACTATGTTCAAAGCAGATGTTGTCTTTGTCTTTAATGAAACAATGCAGATGCACCAAAATTCCACATATCTGCAACAAAAATCTATAAAGAAACTTTAGATGCATTCTTGCCTGTGTGGCTACATGGCAGGTATAGAGGTACTCGAATGACTTTTGCCTGTTCTCCAAGTTCTCTGGCAATTGCATGGCCATAATAGCCCAGCACTTTATCTGAGCTACAAATCTCTGCTAAGAAGCAGCATATGTTAGCCTGAGCACATGTCACATGTTAGCACTGGGGTGCTGCTTCTTATCTGCATCTGAGCTCTGTAGGTCTCCTACCAATCTCTTTTCTTTCTCTGAAGATCACTGCAAAATGGACATTAGGCCCTCTGAAGTGCTCTATACTGACAGTGTATTTCCCATCAGCACTATCTGTTGTCTCCTGCTGCACTGGGTAATGGCCAGGACCATCTACAGTGGAAGCTCGGGCATGTAGAGCTCTTGCCTAAATGCAACCAGTTATGACAGCTCTGGGTACCTCCAGTGCTTGTAAAAAACACACCTTAGAAACTACTGCCTGCACTACCACACGTGTTCTTTGAGTGACAGGAAGCAGGGAGCAGATTTTTAAGTGATTTTATAAGGATTGCTTGTTTGGGTGGCACAACACCTGTCCACTAAGGTGTCTGATTTTTGATAGATCTTAGCCAGTAGCATGCTCCATGCTGTGCACAGGATGGATTCTTTGCCTAGTTTGCAAAGTCAGGAACCATGGCTGCATTACATGTATTACATATTAATTGATCTGCACTTCCCTACTGCTCTCAAATCTAAAAATCTACATTATGTAAATTTCCTGAAAGCTAGGACACTTGCAGAACTCATAAATCTCATTTTCTCACAGAGGACGGGTTATACATCAAAGGCAGAGCAGTGATAAAGGTGAAGTCCCTTAGTCCCAAAGAAAAAAGTTGAAGATAATTTTAACCAAATGGTACAGGCATAAAGATCAAATGTGGGAACATTTATAGCAGTGTAAGCTGTTCTGCAGGGGTAAGTTTGGGTGGTGTCTCTGAGCCCTTAGTAGCCTGTGACCAGCAGTTGAATACCCCTTGCCTTACATGTGGCATCTCACAGAGGTGTGCTGCTCCAGCTGTGCCCCTCAGCCATGTTTTTATGGGAGCCATGCTGTCTTTCTACCCCCGGCAGCTGCACCAGGACCACTTCTAAAAGCTTCTTAAAATATTATCAGCTCACTCAGTAATTTAGAGGTCATGCCAGTGTTGTTTGCAGCCAAACATGTATTTAGCACAGGCTAAGTGAACCTTTGCTTTCAGGCAATTACAGCTTTGATGCAGTAGCATCCTATACTAACTCTCCATTATTTTCACTGAGTCAATGGTCTGCTGCTGCTTCTGCTTCTGCCCAGTGTTCTAGTAGCCTCAGCTGCATAAATTCTTGCCTGAATTTGCTTCCTGATGGGAAGCACTTAATCATGTGGCTCCTCAATGTTTGCTCTAGAAGATGGCAGTAAGCACTCCCACAGGTGGGGAGAGACCTTTCCTGGAAGCTGCAGGGACCACTCTTCAGGTTTTTATTGCAGCTTCTCAAGGGAGAGTGTTGCCTGAATTGAGAATATTTCTCCCTCACTGCATTTCAATGCTAAATGCCAGTGATTTAAGGCCATAGCTCTCTCAGTGTTTAAGAGCATAGCTCTCAAACAAACATGGTCTGTCACATTAGGACACAATTCAAAAAGATGCTCAACTGTTAGTTACTGGTTCTTGGATAAGACCTGATGAAACACAATGCAAGTATTTCTACTCCCTCAAGCTGACTTTGCCTTAAACAGACTGGATTACTTGGGCAGCTACATGAAGAGGAACAGTAAGCAAGGAGGCAGTGAACATCATAATCCTGAACAACTCCCAGTTGCACTCATCAAGGTTACAGACTTCCCTCCCTCCCCCTGCCCTTCAGCAGCCATCTATCAAGACATGCATTCTTGGACTAAGTGTTGGTACATCTGCTTATTAATGGAATTTTCCATATTCCTACTCAGAGCTACATGGCACTGGAGAGCTGCCATATTTGTGCCCAGTGTAAGGCATCAGAATGAGATTTTTGTGCCAAAATACAAGGGTATGTGACTTACCACAGGTACCAGGTATGCCCTGAAAAATGCCATGAGATGCTCTCTGCTAATTTAAAATCCTTCATAGTTGTGCCTTGAACTCAGGCTCTGAGCAGCTGGGATTTTAGACGGAAGCAGATGCCAGTGGATGGAGAAAAATGATCCACAGTGCAAAAAGGAGCATGGTCCACACTGTAGTCATATCAGCACAGTGTCATCCCAAATTCATTGGGCTTGCTGAGATGTAAAGCTAATTATTTCATGCACATTGGCTTCCCTTCACAGGCAGGCTGCTTTCTGAGGCTAAACCAGCATGCTGGCACACGTGCTACACCATATTGTCATACCAGCTCCTTTGGCAGAGCTCAGACACTCGTGCACTCCCCTCCTTGTGTGCTGTAGCTCCACTCCAGGTGTCTGGGAGGGTAACTAATGACTGAGCACTGGCTCTTTACACCAGCACATGCATGGTGCTGCTAAGCATCTACAGTCCTGCCCTTACTGCCTTTGAAAATCTAGTCCTCAATGAATGTAGGTTTCCAGAACTGATAGATATCTGATAATAGCCAGATGACTGCAGGAGTAGTACAAGACACATTTCTGTGGACCACTGATAGGGTGATTCCTTTTCAAGAGGTGAATGATGCTTTCCCACCTTACACTGATGCTCTCAATAGAAAGGTGTGAGTGCAGACATCCAGACAAAATGGTTTTCCATCAACACATCACTTAATGAAAGACCCATTTACTGTTAGTCTTATGACAGTGCCCACTTTTAGAACAATTTCTGGACCTTCACTTTCCTTTTCTTTGTAACCTCATTTATGTTTGTTCTTAATTATGCTTGGGCTTCTTCATTACCTTCCATATCCTAGCAGCCATGATTTTAGCAGCCAACTACTGATTACTTTTTTAGGAGCTAGATAGAACACCTGCCTGTTCAGCAATTGGAGTTTCCTTGCCTATCATAGTAAGTAGGCCTGGAGTGCACTATCCTCCAAAGACCGCTAGCCAGTGATCTAAACAAAACATACAGAGTCCAACATCCACATACTGAGCCATTAGATGCTCTCCCAAATGTCTCAAATCCTGGCTGGTGAATTGTACTCCTACTGCCTGTTTCCCTCACTCTTCTCAAACCCGCTCTAGTAGCTCCGTGCCAAGATGGCATTTTGCCACCTCAGAACTGAGCATTACTATTTCAAAATTTTACTTCTTACTGTTACTGAAAATCTAGTTTTGGACCAGGAATAGGGTCAAGTATGTGTAATCTTTGTGTTTGGATCCTGACAACAGCACTGGATCATGTAAATGCTTTTCATTTATTTTGTTGGTTTTTGTTTTCCTCTTTTCTTCTCATTACTTGGTCTCTTTTAGCTTTCCTCCTCACGTGTAAAATTAAAATAGAGATCCCTTCAGAACTTTTAGAAAACCTCCCCCGCCCTGGCCAAAAAAAAACCCCAAACCAACAAAAAACCATAAAAATCCTTTCATACTGTTAATTTCACATCTGCAAAAGTAGATACAAAAAACCGCTACCACCCACTTTTGGTCAATAAATATCGTTACTGTAAACAAGCATGAGTTGTAGGAGCTGAAGAAATCAAGATGTGCTTTTGACAGGTTCATTTGGCAGTGTAGGAGGTATTCTACAATTCTAAAAATATGTTCTATTTTCACAGACATTTTGAGATGTCTCTGTAAGTTCTTTTACAGAAGATGGCCTAGGGCCCATATGGTACAAGTCAATCTGACAGATGTTATATAATAATCTTTCTTGATTAAACTAGTACAAGACATTCTCTTCTTACCAACCAAATAACAAGAAAGAAAGAACCCATCCATTCTGAAATTAAACACCACCAGCTACATAAACATGATAGGGCCAGAAACCTTGCTACAAAAATTTGCTGGTCACGTTTGGGAAATCCTTGTCCCTCTATGTCCCCTGTATAGGAGGGGTCTATTACCAGAGGAGGTAAAGTAACAAACAGGACCTGTTGGTTTGACAGCTTACTTCCGTGCCATAAATTCAAAAGCCAGATTAAGGAATAGTAATATACACCAAAATAATTCATTAAAAGGAAAGCAGTAAGAAGAGAGGGACTCATTACAGAACTGATAATAATTTAATTACTTCACAGNATAATAATGATAAAATAGCATATAGATTTAGAGAAAATCTATATGATATTTTTTGGCAGTAGAAAAGGTCATCAAAGATTTTGTATCAGACATTGCAGAAATAGGAATCAGGTGTATTTTGAAATATATATCTCATATATTTTGAATATTTTATCTGTACATACAAGGACACATCACAATATTTTCCCAAGGGAATTTGCTGAAGAGGCCTTGGGCATGCAGCATCTTCTAGGAGCTCATTATGAATTTCATGAAAGAAAAAAAACCTCATGCTTTTCTTCAAGTTTCTTAAAATTACATCTGAATCTCTAAAGCTGTTGATGAGAGGGAAAAGGATGTAATGAGACCATGCCTATATGGCCAACAAAAAAAGACAATTTAGCTCTGAAACATCTGTGCTGATCATCTAAATTAAACATGAAAAAACCCCAAAACCGTAACTGTCTTCAATGCCTATGGCAGAAAAAGCTTCAAGCTCTTCCACATAGACATTTTATTTTCTTATACCAAATATGCTCATAAAGACTGAAGTTTCTGGTTTTCACTCAGTTTTGAGTTGTTAAAATTGCTTTAAATATTTAAATGTAATTTATGTGTGCAGAGCCTCACCACATTGTGTTGTGATTTGGAACTAATTTTTCAAGCCTGCTTTTTTTTGGGTAATTTGTTTATATTCACAGTCATGTGGGGATGACTGTAATTCATTATGTCATGAATACATTTTTACAAAACTGGATCTTTAGTCTAGATCCAGTAAGACTGAATCAAAGGACATTTTATACCATAATATTTTTCTTGATCTAGAACTTTCTTATGTTTTAAGACTTCTTTCTTTGCTTCTCTCTCTCTCAGAACAGTTAACTATCCTGTCTTGTTTAGCTGGGAAAAAAATGTAGGCTTATGTGAACACAGCAACCTCATATACTGAGGACAGGACAAAAAAATCCTCTGGTCTGGTGATACAGCTCTATATCTGTGTCAGGCTTGTCAGTCACTCTCAATTTCATGCTATTTATTCTGATGTAAAACCATTCAAACACGTAGGAAGACTCCCATTCATTTTATTGGTCTTGGCATGCTTGTCTAAGTCTCAGCTGAAGCAACAATCTTCAGCTCATCTTGTATGAAATTAGACTTCATCTTATTGTACCAGAACTCCTGGGAACTAATTACAAGTCTATTTTTATGGTAAAACAAGCATATTAAAGGATTCCAAATTGGGTGTATGTTTGCTTTCCTTAGCTCACATACTGTGCTCTGGAGTATTTTTCCCACGTGTAAACAACATTGTAAATACAAATTGCCTAAGTGGCTTCCCTGTTGTCAGAAACAGCTGTTCAGTGTGCTAGTTACTCCAGCTTTTTTCAAACAGATACTAACCCCCTGAACTAGCTCTATTTCATGTGAGTAGCAAAGTGAGATGCTGTAGGAATTATTTGCTTCACTAATTTTCTTTGTATTTTTGACTAAGCGTTCATTCACCAAATGAATACACTAATGTTGATTGATCAAATCAAAAACCATGGGCCTAAACTGAAGCACTCAAGCGTATGTGTCACTTGTGCCTGATGCTAATCATGTGCTTTAGTATTCTGATAAACAGAGTTCTAACACACCAGCTTTCCCTACATCCTTGTAAATGGATGAGGATAAATTTGATTCCTTGTATTCACAGTCCATGTTTTGAACCTTGCAGTATGCTTTTGACATTCTTAGAGAAGTGGTTGGTTAGGTTTTTTGGTTTGGTTTTTTTTTTTCAAATGCAAGGACAAGTTACACCTTTGTTTGTTAAAATAAGAAGAGTTGCACATATTATTTGGTAATACCAGGTGACTAAATTTCTGAGAAATACCAGACACTATGAGACTCATGATAAAACTATAGATTTCCAGAAGGGGGAAAGAAAGTCACTGCTAGAGTGCAGATAAGGGGACAAAGCATTTGTGTGGATGCTCATATCTGTGGGCAAATAGAGTAAGCACAATACACCAGATACACAAATACTAAAAGGTACAACTTCCCTGATATCTTTATATCTCTCTGTCACTCCCCAAGTAATAACAATTATTTTCATCTTCTTTAGCATTTGAGACTGTAAAGATCACAGACAGTGTGCAAGAACCATCAGTAACCACCACCAATAGAATATTAAGATGTAAGAACTCTAACACTGCATTAGTAATATCAAAAATCAACTGTGGCTTTCTACAAACTAATTTTGTGGTAGTAGTGATTGTCTGTCCATTTTCAATACAGTTATTTTAACAGAAGTCTCAGCTGCTACAGGAGTAGTTTTTTATCTAGGTGGGAATTTCAGAGATGAGAAAACTGACAATGAAATATGACACAAAGAGAAGTTTGGATTGATGCTAATGGGTGCCTATATGATGATGGCATAGTCCAGTGAATGGTTCAGCTACTGTGACACCAATACATTGTTCTGAGCAAAACAGAAAGTCTAAGCACTTTGGAACAAAGAGCATTATCACTGAAATATTAGAAGGATTAACCCCAGTGGAGCTTTACCCCTGATATGGAGGGTGTGGTATACTTGTTTAAACAGGCACTCCTTATAATGGTGCCAGTTGTACCTGTGGTGAACAAACAGGCTTGACTCAACATATTTGTTAAACCTTAAAAAACTATGTCAATAGCAGCATGGATATTGCATAGGACTTCCTCAGAAGAAGATTTAATACCAGACAGCATTAATTTTCTTAGCTATTGCTTCCATAGACTTATCAAGATCACATTAAATCTGGTGAGAAAACTCGATTTTGAGTAGCCTTTGCATGGCTCCAATCACTGAAGGAAAAATAAAAACTCTCATTTTATCAGGAATTCAAAACTTTCCTACTACTAAGGATTACTGAAGTCACATGGAAGTGCTATAGACACCTTCTGGATGATGCTTTCACAACTGTTCTGTCTTACCTGGCTGGTATTCTGTCTTACCAGAATACCTGAACTCTAACAAATACCAGCTGATGTTGGAATTAGGTACGTAACATAGAAACTACTCCCCAAACTGTTAGTGGTAAAGCAAACAAGCAACTAAAAATTTCAAATAAAAACTAAAAATTCCTTTTAAAGGCAATCCTAACTAGGACTTCAGCCTCGATCCTTCTGCCTTTATCAACTAAGGATCTCACCACAATTCAGAAAAAAAGAAGTAACTAGAATTTCAAAGCTATTGAAGTAAGGGTGGTTTGCAAAAGTGTCTCTCTGAGTGATTTTGTACATCTGTAGTTATCCCTGGTGACCCTCTGTATGCACAAGATCCTAAATAGCTGTGCTAATATGAGTCTAAGGAACCAGTTTGCCTACAAAACAACAGAAATATTCAGGCAATTGTGATTAAAATTTCATTACTGCTTACTTTATTTCTAATTTTCATTCAAAATTAATGTGAGCTACCTACTCTAGGCAGAATATATGTGACCAACATGTGCTTTTATAAAGTATTGCTTCATATTCAGATGTCAGGTAGCACCAATAAGAAGTAGTAGTAATACTACAGAATAGTGTATGAAAGACAGGAATTAGCTGCCTTATCAAATGACACTAAAAGTTTTTTCTCATTAGGCAGCAGATAATTTCAAAAGTAACTCAGCAGAAACCAAGTAGTATCTTTATCCTTTTTAAAAATCACCCATTGTTCTTATCCATCATGTTTCAATTCATATTCTTAGCCTAATAATTTCTTAGTTACTAGTTATGCTCATTTAAACTTTGGACTAACTGTTCTACTATATCACCTGTTACATGAATGCAGAACATTTACTCCAAGCTGGTAGTCTGAAACATAGAATTAGAAATAGATACTGCATGTTCTTCTATTAAAAAAAAAATTAAAAATTGTTGTCAGTTGGACAGCTCTGATCTACAAATTTGGAGCATAAATAAAATTTGAACACCCCCATCTCCTTTTTATTTCAAAATCTCACACATTCACATCATTTTGACCTTACTAAGTTTATTAAATACTCAGTGTTGAGCCAGGCTTACAGTGTGGGGGTTCTGTAGTGTGAAATTAATGAGCTGGATGGGATCCCTTATATTTGGGAGGCAGAAGGAAGTTCTGTGGGGAAGTGTGAAGTCTACTCATGTCAGTGGAAATGTGTTGTGTGGGCACTGAGGTGCCTTTAAGATGAGTTCCATAACCTGACATTTTCTTGCTTTCAAGAGTTTTCTCTGCATGGATGTCATACTTACTCAGCCTTAACTGATTCAAACAAAGTTCTTCCACACACGAATCTGCACAGTCAGTGGGGAAGTACCCAAAGTAAAGCTGGTGAAGCCAGTCATAGGTTCTGACGCCACAAAAAGCTAAATTCAGCAAGCTCACACTGTACCAACCCTAACCTAGTCTGAATTTGTAGCAGAAATACTCCATTAGTCACCATACGGGCACGATACAGTCTCTGCTACCTGGCAGGGTAGTATGAGTGGGACGAGAAATATTCAGAATCCCTTATCATCATCTGAGAACAGGAAAGCCTTATCAAGCCTACCAAGACAGGGAGGAGGGATTTGGGCTGGGATGTTTAGTGTGGTTTTCTTTTTGTTTTTAACACTGGAGTCTGTTTCCTTAAAATCTTGAACACTAGCTTTACTTAGCCATAAAGTTCATAACTCTTCAGTATAAGTGTGGGTCTGCTAAGGGCATCCGTGTACGTACGTACAACCTTCATGTTGAGAAGTACATTTGTGCTCTCTGGATGGAAGTTCATGTAGAATTCTTCTAATTTGAATTATTTTTCAAATTGTTAGTCTTTGATGTAGACTTTGTTTCATGTGATTTGTGAATTTGCCAAAGGAAAGACCAGCACGAAAGTTACTAATTAGCACCACTACAGTCAGCACATTCTTCAGCTATCTCTGCTCAACTTTCACCTCCTCTTTAACCCCCAAAAGGCAATTTCAAACACAAGTATGTGTTTGAAAAAAAATACTTCTCAGTACTTACCAAATTAATTTTTTCTTGTTAAACTTTTCACAAGAACTAAAGGAGAACTGTTGTGCTTTTATGAATTTCACAGTGTTTGCAGATAAATGTTGAATAGGCAGGTAGTGCAACTTCTGGAATGTTTTGTGCAGATGTCTGCAGGATGCGTAACACTCCCTGACAAGAGATTTAGCAACTTTTAACACTGTGAAACAATTATACTTTGATAATACCTTACATTTCATCCTACCTCTTTTTTTAGTGAACACATACCTTGGCTAATCTCACTTTATCATGCTAGCCTGTTATTTGATCATACTGCCAACTAAATCTTTGATTGAGAGAACAGAATGATTTTCCTTTTTATTCAATTTTGCTCAAACTCATAAAAACAAACAAAAAAAAAACAACTTTTAGCTGGAGTATTACTTGCTTGGTTTCTACCCAAAAGGAATTTTTAACATGTTTGATCAGAAATTTACTTCAGAATGTAAGCATAGGAAAATGGACAAACATTTCTTGTAAAAAAAAAAAAAAGGCACTGGTGTTATTTTGAACATCTGTACAAGTGTAATGGAGAAATGTTAGAAGTCGAAATTGAGTGAAAAACAGCTTCAATTTCCTTGAGTGACAGACTGTTAGAAACAGAACCCTGCACTTGATCAAAGCAAATTTTTCTTCACTTACATCGCATGATGTGATGCTTCATGGTTAATATACCTAAGATCCAGGGGCTGGGGGAGAATTTCTGTGCATTTTGAGATACAGCTGAAAAAAAAAAAAAAAAATTCAAAATGGAATATAACTCTCAAGAAAAATTATTTGCCCTTTGCTGAAAATGCTCATATACTAAATATGAGCATTTTATGAATATTTTATGAATATGAAATAAACTAAATCCAAGTGCAATAATTCTGAACCTTAAAAACAAACAAAAAAAGAAAGTGATTTGATTTTGGTTTTAGGTTTTTTTACAGGAGTTGAGGAAGTAATATCATTACCTACAATCAATTCTTTCTGTTTGCCAAAGGCGTACAGAGTCGAATTGCTCAGTAATGCTGGATACTGTTTAGGAACGTGGTGATACAGGAGCAGATCCGAGGTGTGCTACACACAGACTTCCCTCTGACAACCAAGGTATAAAAGCCAACAGAGTAGGCATTTATGCATCATCCCAGTAAAATTACTGCAGACTCAGGTAACTACAAATTATGATCAAGGACATGCTTCTAAAATCAGATGTAGACTGGATCATACTTATTTCTATGATATTTTCTACGACGTTTGCCTTGCAACAAAGTACACAGGGAAAAACCTGGTATAATAGGTAGCTCCACATAAGTAAATAAATTTTATTCAAAAGAAGGTAGAGTTGATAAGGAAAACAGAGAAAAAGCTATGAAAATTTTGATCAAGCTGTATGAACTGGGTAACAGAATTGTTTTGCTACCTGAAATTTAATGAGTCACCTCCAAAGTAAAGTTGTGTTAATGATGTGAAAACATAATGTTTTGAGCATGTTCAGTTGCTATAACTTGACATCACTAGTTTGTATAAGCAAGGTTTAGACATTGCTAGCAGTATGCAAAATGGCTGAGATGTATATAGGACATAAATATGAGAAGCAGATGGAAGAACAGAGAAAAAGCATCTTTAAAAGAAATAATAATTTTTGGAGGAGTTAACTTTCTGCAGCATGATGTGAAGTTAGGCTGCACTCAGATAGAATAAATGAACAAGGTTTTGCATGGAGAAGAATCTAACAAAATGCCAACAGATTGCTATGGAGAGCTTGGCAGGAGCTAAGTGTTGTTATTCGCAATAAAAGAATGTTAAACTTAGTAATAGCTCTCTGAAGTAAACCTTAAAACTTGCAACTATTTGAAAAGTACTCAGAGACTGACTAACAGGAAAAAATAGGATTCCCATGAATTTCAGTGTAACATAGTGTTCAATCATGGAACAGTATGGGTTGGAAGGAACATTTACAGGACTTCTAGTCCAATGATCAGGGACATATTCAGCTAGATCAGGCAGCTCAGAAGCCTCACCCTGAAAAGCTTTAAAATTTTGGTTCATTACATTCACTGCACATTACATTACTTTTTTTCTGCCTAGCTTCTGGGCTCTGTAAAACTATGGAAAGTAACTCCTTTTCCTGCATTTTGTGTGGAAAAGAACAAAAAAAAGAAATTCCTGCAGCTGGAATGGGTCTAATTACAAGATGTTGTTAGTATATATTTTATATAGTTTTCCATTTGAGTATGTTCTACCATTTGTTTTGGTTTAAATTTGTAAAGATTTCCACTGATTAATAATGTTTTGTTGGAAATATACTGGAGCAAATGAAGTCTTATGATTGAACTTTGGAAAATTTCTCATTATTTACAGATATAGTCTTTTCTTACTTTCATGACATTTCTTTCCATAATAATGTATTCACTTGTTGCAACATAATTGCCTTCTTTGCAGACACAAGCATGTTATGTACTGTCACTGCTATTTATATCTTATTTACTTTTAAATATAAATGACTGTCTAATAATAATGGAGCTATTTTGCCTCTCTGAATCACAGTACCTCTTACACCAGTAAAGGAATTTTTATGTGACAGATGTGAGATTACTTTCTTCGTTTTAACCAAAATAGACTATTAATAATTTGTCTGAAAGACCTTTACTTCTTCAACAATATTTTTAGATACAACTATTTAATGTTCTGCACTGTAGCTCTCACACAAGGATACCTTCCAACTGTCATCTACAAGTGCAAGAGAAAACACAAAAGAGAAGAAAATCAAGGTCATAATTTTTTATCTAAATGTTACATGTGAGAGGATAAAACATAATGGCTCCACTTGTGTGTTGGGTCATCTCAGGACAATCTGTACAGTATTGCATTCTCATTTCAATATTTTGGGCTGCTTATTCGAGTTTCCTAATGTTTATAATTACATCAGCTTTGAAAATTACTCTTTCACATCTATTATAATCAACTTAGCCTTAAGATGTACATACCATTCCTTATACATACATACCATGCATTCTTAAGAAAATCAAAAGGCTATAGATTCACCAATTTCACAGTATGCAGATACAATAAACAGCTATGATTTTTAAGCTTTGTGTTTCAGATGGCAGTTCTATATAATCATAAAAGCCCTTATATCAGAGGATTGTGAGTATTGTTCTTTTAACTACCACATATTGCATATAAACTCCTTGAAGATTAATATTCCCAGTCACGTACAGAATGTGGCCGTCATTTAAAGAACTACGGCTGGAGGGTCACTAAAATCATTAGATTTACAGTTATGAAATGAAATCAGGTCCCAAATCACAACTGATGCAAGCATTCATTGAAATTTCAAAATTCCACCCTCTACTTTAGACATACACAGCTGCCTTATGAATTTTTAATTTGCTCCTTTTTATTTCAGGCTTTATTATTCTCTGACATTAGCCAAAATACTATACAAACAGGAACAGATTACTGCAATATATTCAGCTTATCTTTAATTGGTTCATTCTGGAAATGGGATATTCTCCAGGTAAATTGGTATCATTATAACATGATGCAGTTCCTGCTTACTGCAGTGACACAAAAGAAAGGAAACTACAAACTTCCCCACACAAATAAAACAAATAAACAAATAACAACAACAAAACAAACTCTAAACCCTAATAGATATTGAGACACTACTAGGTCTCAGTCCCTCTTTAAAAATATGTCCTTCTGTATGTTCCTGATTCTCATGGGAACCTTTATGCTCTATGTCTACCTCTCTGTGGGATTCTCACTCTGAATGAAGGCTGGGTGCATTATTGCTGGCTAGCTACAAGCATGGAGGTAACTGAGGGACCTGTGTGCCAAGGTGACCTCCAAGTTACTGTGAAAGATCAGGAGGAAGGGGTTTGTCAGTTACCAAATGCAGGGCCCAAAAATAATGGAGAGCAGAGAGTTCCACAAGCCTCTCTAGGCTTTACTAGGATTGTCTGGTTTTAAGTAGAAACAACAGAAATTGATCCTTCTCTTGAAAACAAACATAAAAATCATTATTATTCTGAATTTATATACCAGCTGGCACAAGTGGCATTCCCTCTTTTGAATATACCACGCCGAGAACTGAGATCAGGCATGGCAAGCCAGCCATTTCTGCATCCTTCTCATTCACCCATCTCCACACACAGTCAGTTGAACTTACAATTAAAATGAGGTTTAACATAAACTTGCTAGTTCCATCTAAATTTGGGATTATTTGGGATCAAATAATTGAGAAATTACCAATGACATGATTACTCCTGCTTGTGTGATCTGGTGATACCTAACCACAAGGTCTGGAATATGATTTAGAAGCTAGACATAACAGGACACTACTTACACTCTCCAAGATTTTGCCAAGGCATCAGCAGCTTCATATAAAAACCTTTCTGATGAGAGAACACCTAAATCCGAGTAGTTTTTGTTACTACATTACTATGGCTGGTTTGTGCTGCTGCTTGTTCTTGTAAAATGGATCTGACACTGCTGAAGAGAGACTTTGCAATGAGTTTACAAGGTATGGTTAATTGATTTTGCTTTTTCAGTCAAATGTGGAAAAGCTTCATGTTTGGATGTATATAACACACACCACACATAAATGAACAGCTGTGACATTGAGCAGAGTTCTAGATCTCTTGGCATGGATCCTCATCATTGGTAAGCATTGTTTTCATTATGCTATATTTACTGCCTCTCAACTATTTTCTTCCTCTTTTTTTTTTTTTTTTAATAGAAGAGGATATACTCTAACTTAAAGTTTGGCATTTTTTAAACAAGTTTAAAACGTCACCTGTAAGGACTGACTTGTTTTTGATTAGGGGATTTTGTGTTTCTTTGAGGTTGTTTTTTTTTGGTTGCCTGGAAAAGAAGCACATCAAAATTTAATGAATGAAAATAATTTTTCATACTCTGAGCTCACTCTAGAAAGACCAAGTGGAATTTTTATAAAACATTCACTTTTGTGCAGAGTAAAGTCAGAGAAAAAAACTTCCTCTAAAATGATGGGATCTAATGACAGAGATTTTAATGAACATCAACACTAATGACTTTACAATCCTGCAAACCTCAGGTGAAGTTATGACTTTGGTAGAGATGACCTTTGACACTTGTAAAAAGGGCTCTCAAAAGGCAGTTTGGATAGTGATAAAGATGCTGATTAAATAAAGATTTGGTCTCTTAAAGCAGACTACAAAGAACTTTATAAAGCTTCCTTCCTCTAGGAGCATACTTGTTCTAGTCACATGTTCCAGGTGGTCACAGCAGAAATGTGGCCAATCAGAAATGAATTGTTTTTCCCCATAAAGTATTAGATTGGACTGGCAAGCTAATAATGAAAGGAATAAAACTGGGACTTGCAAGTAATCAACTTATATTTGATTAAATATGATACCAATAATCATAACCAATAGATCAAACCAACTGATTAATTAGTTGTGTCTAGGAATAGTAGTTATTTCGCAAAATAAAAACCTTACCTCCATTTGTACATACACAATGTACCAAGAAATGGAAGAAGGAAGTATAGTTCTCTAGGAATACATATTTATAGAGCAATGAAAGGTGAAAGGAACCTAAGGAGATCCATCTAGAAATAAAAAAAATCTAGATATAGTAAAGAGAAGAACAAAAATAATGAGGAAAATGAGGCTGGGGAGAACACTGAAACCATATAGAAAGCTTATGACCTTTGAAAGTGATTAATTAACTGCAGATGAATGGTGCAGATATTTGTACTTCCTGAATGGCAGTATTTCCAGAACAGATTTCCCTTGCTGCTATATAAAACAAAACCTGCTCCATCAGTTTTATGTATGCTTTACTTAATATGCCATGAAACATTACATTAATTTAACGTTGACCAACCTAGTCCAACAATTAGCAACTCCTTTTTGCAGGTTTTCCAGCAATCCTCTAAGAAACATGAAATTGAAACAGGCTTGAAATATGGTAATTAACTACTTACTCAAAATACATTAAAATGAAATGTATGGCTCAGGACATTCAGATTTTGAAAGCAGTTGGCTGGCTAGGATAAACTGGTACATCCTGAAAACTTGTATGTTATAGCCATTTGCAAAAGCCAAAGATTTGCCCTTTAAAAAGGAATAAACTTGTGGATGTATTGTGGATTGATTTATGCTGTTTTAGAAGTGATTTGATGAGGTTTTAAAAATTGTTTAAATATAATTGTGTGTTCTGTGAGAGCAACATGGATTCTCCAGAGTAGGACTTTTAAAATTTAATTCCAAAAATTTACATAAATTCTCTGAAGGTGAGTCACTGTCATTTGAAGAAGAGCTTTACCCAGCTGTGCTTCAGGTTTTAAGTAAATAATTTTTTTTCTGGGTTGGGAAAAAACCCAGCTCCCAAACAAGTTGGAGAACAAACACCACAGAACAAATACCATTTCTGAGTACCCTGATAAAGCCCTTGTCCTTATTACTTAAGAGTGAAATGTTAAGAGTTGTAACTTAGATGTGTTTGATTAAAAGCAGGAGAGATTTTCATGCTGAGTGGGAAAACTGTTGAATCTGGAGAGCCTGAGAATCATATCCCACTTCAGGTACTTATGCAGATGTATTATGCAGATGTAATACACCTCACGGTATTAAACAGATGCATCAAGCAGTGCTATAAGAGAAATAAGGTCAGGAAGAGCTAAACTCTATCAAGATCTCACTTCCAAATATGACCCTCTGATTGTTTCACTGTTCACGATTAACACAGGCAAACCCTGAAATATGCTCTTATTCAAGCATTCCTTTAAAGTAGACAGTCCTTTAGTTAAAGATTACACTTTGTTGTATCACTGCTGTTAGCAAGATTTCCTATTTTGCTTGTCAGCTTGTGAGAGAGTGGGAAAAAAACCCAAAAGAAATTCTCCCATTTAGTCTTCCTTCAGAGGAGAACTTTATTCTTCTTCCATATTCTCTTAGCATTTGCATTCTTCTCCATACCCATGATATTAGAAACCACTCACCTGAACAGCCAGCCTGTCTTTTTCAGCTTTCCTTAGAATTAATGGAGAGAGAAGCTCTTTTGGGCAATTTGCAGCAGGAGCTGTGTTTATGTGGGATGCCTTCTAGAACAGGGCTTCCTGCCCTCTTACTTACCCAGCTGTATGGGATCACCAGCTAATAAAAATGGCTACACTTGAGCAGTTTAACTGTGCTCTCAATACAGCTTGAAAACTCAAGGAAAATTGAAACTATTTTAAAAAAATTTAAAAAAGGTCAATACTCAGCAATAAAGGAATTTAATTCTTGTCTTTTTCTTGACTTACTTAATCTTGGGAAGTTTTGTGTAGTGCAAATCTTATGTGAACATAATGAGACTTTTCCACTGAGGGGAAAGTTCACTTTGTGTAGTCACTTTTATTTTAAAATCTGGTGAGTTTGTGTAGCCACTTTTATTTTTAAATCTGGTGACTATTTCTAGATTAAGTTTGCTTTTTTAAGTATATATTTTTTGTTTTGTGTGTGTGTGCCTATACTGCCAGGTTGATTAGTACTGGGTTTTGTACATTTGTGTAATATCTTCAGAGATCCACAAAGCATTCTTGTAGTTTGCAATGCCTGACGCTGTGGATATGTCATATTCCAAAAAAAGGGGACAGACTGTGATTCTTGGATAAGTTACACTTTGGCTATTTGCAGTAATTTTCTGCCTTTGTAACCCTAAGGGAGGGTTTGAAGGCTGCCTTTTCCCCTGCTGAGGCGTTCAGCCAGGATGTGTTGCTGCATTTAGCCCTCTCGACCCTTCTGCTTGCCCTCACAATGACACCAACTTTTGCTTTCTCCCTTCTTTTACTTCATCATTGTGAAGATATAGTGTAAGATGCCAGTCTTCCCTGACCCTCAGTGACAAACACAGTTATGAGTCCTTTCCCTTCATTTCTGGCCATGACATTAATGGGTGGCCATGACCCCCCTAGATCCCAATGGTGCTAAATTAGATGGACAACTCACACCTTACTCTGACAGGATAGAAGTGCCTGCTTCTATCTGCTTTAATTGGCAGAAGCATTGCACCAGACATTTAGGAACTATTAAAAAATAGAGGAGTTCCCCTTGCTGGCTTGTGCTTCTAACCACAGGCAATTTAGACATTGCTTTTTAATTGCTCCAAAACTGGTTGGACATTTCATTTATTTTAGCTTATGCCATAGTATGGCAATCAGGACCTCAGCATTCCCAGCTGTTACATTCTCAAAGGCAATCTACAGTATCTTCTCCTTGGGTTCTAATTTACCCCTGTAGTATTTTTTCTGTCCTGAGTGCAGCTGGCTTTACTGCAGAAGTAAACTCCCATAGACTTCCATCAAGCAAAACTCTTGAAAAGAGGACTGAATCAGGGAGGTGTACACTTTAAGGTTAATATAATCACAGATAAACACACCCCACCTCTTTCCCTTCCTACTCTAATTCCTTCAAGTGACTTGAGGACTTAAAGCATAAGAAAATGGACTGAGAAAAGCTAAATGTTACTAGGGCTGTCATTGATATATGCTCTCCAAGAATCACTTCATTTCTTCGCTTTTATCAATGAAACCTTTCTTTTTATTGTTTCCAGAGTCCCGGAGATCCCAGCCTGCTTGCTCACTCTAATGACATGTACAGGGCTGGCTGAACAAATCCCTAAATCAATAAAATTACTATTTTAGAGAAGAGCGAAGAAAGAAATTGTTCTGGGAAGACAAGCAGTATTAGACCTGGTCAGAAGCACACAGAGAATATTTTGGAAATCTTTCTTGATTTGACTCTTTTTCAGCTGAGCTGAACCTGTTTACTGAACTGAATAATTTTCAAAGTACATCAGATTGTATCTCCTATGTCAAACACATGTATCTATGAATACTTTAGTCTGCAGGCTGATGTACAGCCTCCCGTAGACAAAGCTGTAGAATTTTTTAGTGGGAAATGACTTGGGTCTCTAAAACCAAACTTACCTTAAGTATTTGACTCAGTTTTCCATTTATCTGCTGATAATATGTAAAGGGTGTTTTTAGCCACCAATAAATATGAAACTATCAGACTGGTTTTGCAAATATCATCAATGCCAAAACAAACCTCAACATAGTTCATTCGTGAGCCAGCAAATATGATCCACCCGGACCTCCTTAGCCCCTGTGTGCTAACCATGGCCAAAATGGTGTGAATGACACAATGCTCCCAGCACACCCACCCTTGCAGCTTGATTTGCTTTCTCTTGCAAAAAAAAAAAAAAAACCCAAAAAACCCCAAAAATCCAAAAAAACAAAAACGAGGGCAAAAGCCCCACTTGCTGAGTTCGCTTGTATGGCCATTCATTACCTCTGCTTTACCATGTAAAGATTATCAGAGAAACTATTTTTTCCAAAATTAAATAGGATGTGTTGCTAAAAGTGAGAGAGGTACCTATTGTCTGAAATTCTTTGAAATGCTAGAAAATTAATTTCCATATAGAAAGTTTTCAAATAATGCTGTTAAATATAGATGGACATGACCTTTTCTATTAAAAGCTCACATTTCTCGCATGAGAACAGGGCATTCATATTTAGAACGGTTTTCACAATGTCTGTTGCCAGGCCACGGCCCTACTGAGAATTATACCAGAATTCCAAAAAGCCAAGTGTTGTGTTTCCACCCTTCTGTAAGGTTATTTATGATGAAGTTAGGAAAGTGAAATGGAATTAAAACTGACCAGGGATGTGAAAGGCAACAAGAAGGGTTTCTATAAACAGGTGACAAAAGGAAGACTAGAGAAAATGTGGGCCCATTACTCAATGAGATGGGGGACCTGAATATGCAGGGTGTAGGACAAGGCTGAAGTACTGAATGCTTTCCTTGTTTTAGTCATTACTAGCAAGACTGGCCTTCAGGAATCCCAGGTCCCACAGACCATGGAGAAAGGCTGGCCGAAGAAAGTTGCACCCTTGGTGGAAAAGGATCGGTTCAGGGAATATTTAAGCAAGATGTATAGGCATAAATCCACATGCCCTGATTGGATGCACTCATGAACAGTGAGGGGGCTGCCAGAGTTTATTGCAAGACAATAATCTATAATCAACTCTGGTGACCAGGAGAAATTTCTGAAGACTGGAGGAAAGAAAATGTCCCTATCTTCAAAAAGGGAGAGAAGGAGAAGCCAAGGAGCTACAGGCCAGTCAGCCTCTCCTCAGTCCCTTGGCAGAGAATGGAGCAGCTAATTTTGGAAAGCATTTCTGGGCATACTAAGGACAGAAAAATCAGCAGCAATATTCAGCATGGCTTCACCAAGGATAAGCGCTTGGCCAAATTGGTAAACTTCTATGAAGAAGTGGCTGGCCTGGTGGATGAGGCAAAAGCAGTGGATATTGTGTTCCTGGATTTCAATAAGGCATTTAACCCTGTTTCCTATAAGATCCTGGTAGACAAGCTGCTAATGTGTGGGCTGGATGAACAACACTGAGCTGAAAATGGACTGAACGACTAGGCTTAGAGGGAAGTGCAAATTCTAACTGGGGGCCAGTAACTGTTGATGTATCCCAGGGATCCATACTAAGTTCAATCATATTTAATATCTTTATCAGTGACTTAGGTGGTGGGACAGCTTGCCATCAGAAATTTTGTCGATGACACAAAACTGGGCATAGTGGCTAGTATGCCAGCAGGTTGTCCCACCATCCAGAGGAAACTTGACAGGCTGGAGAAGTGAGCCAACAGAAACCTCATTAAATTCAACAGGGAAAAATGCAAAGTCCTGCACCTGGGGAGGAACCACCCCATGCTGGAAGACAACCAGCTGGAAAGCAGCTTAGAAGAAAATGGCCTAGAAGTTCTGGTGAACACCAGGTTGAATGAGAGCAAGCAATGCACCCTTGTAGGACAGAAGCCTAAGAGTATCCTCAATTAGAGAAATTATTGCCAGCAAGTGTCAATAATAAACTTCCCATCTACTCAGCATTGGTGAGGTCACACCTGGAGCACTCTTTCCAGTTCTGGGCTCCTCAGTACAAGACAGACATGGACATACTGGAGAAAGTCCAAGGTACAGCCGTGTAGATGATGAAGAGACTCAATTATCTCACATAATTGAGGAAAAGCTGAGAATTCTGAGACTGTTTAGACCAAAGAAAAGAGGGATTGGAAAGTTATTTCCAGAGGACATAAGCCCCTGAAGGAAGGATGCAAAGAGGACCCAGGTGCTTTTCAGCAGTGACAGTACTAGGGACAGTGGACATGAACTGAAATACAGGAGGTTCCCTCAGGAAACACTTTTTCACTGTGAGGGTGCCTGGGCACTGCCACAGTCAGCAATGAGGTTGTGAAGTCTCCATTGCTAGAGACACCAAAAAGCCATCTGGACATGATCCCAGGCAGCTGGCTCTGAGTGACACTGCTTAAGCAGGAGGGGTTTGGAGCAAATGAAAAGTCCAGAAGTCCATTCCAGTCTCAACCATTCTGTGACTCTGCAAAGTTAAGAATTGCATTTGAAGCAAAGTATCAGTCTACTGCTCTCAGACATCCTAACAGAAGCAGCCCTGGGCAGTTTTAAACTGGGAATTTACTGCAGGTTCCTGTGTGCTTTGGGTTCCTGCCAGCTTAGAAGGGTGGAAAGCTCTTAGCAGCTTCTGAAAACATGACTAATCCCAGAGGGCATAGATCTGAGTACCACATTCGATCTTTGTTTCTGGAAAAGCTTGCTGTACTTGTATTTTGTAAAGGAGAAGGAAGAGATATATTTATGTGAAGCTGTTTTAGAAAGAAAACACAGCTTGCCTTGGAAGACATTCATGGGCTTGAATTATCAAAATAATTGTAGAGTGTTCCTCTCCCTTTGATTTGTGCAGAGAGAAGATTAAAAATTTAAGTAAAAAATTAAAGATAAGATATTTTAAAGAGCCTTTGATCTTCTGTTACAAATAAACTTTCCAAATTCAGTGTTTTTTTCTTCCTCCAGAGAATGGAACATTTGCAAACTAAGCATTACCACTAATGTCACTTATGAAACTTTAACTTAGTCCTCAGAGTTAAAGTCATCCTAAGATGCCTTTGATCCAGTCACCTATAAATTTAGATTTAATGTTCATTTGATCTCCTTTTGTATGCACATGGGTCAGGTCATGTTTATCTTTATAGTGGCTGGACATGAAAGCAGAGACAGCTGCTTTCAGTTCCTCATATTCCCATGAGTCCTGTATTCCCATGGCTTAGGCTAGAGCCATGCATGACAGACAAAGAGCAAGTGCAGGCACATCTCTTTGCCTGAGACTCCCAAGCTGGTTTATTCTCAGTGTGACAGAATGGTGGGGGTGTTTAGCTGGAATCCTCATTGTGCGTTCAACACGCACATTTTGAAAGACTTTTAATTTATATTTAGGCAGAGTTTACCCAAGGGACAGCTCCTTTCCTCCTGAGTTGGCTCCCTCATCAGAGTACCACAGGGTTGTCTGAGTTGCTTAAGTAAATGCTGGAACGTGTACTTTAAAAATGGTAGAACACAATATTTTCCTTTAGTCTCAAGGTCAGAAATAGTTGATCTTGGTTTTTCCCTCCCACTAGAAATTCATTCAAAATCAGACACCCACACTATAATATTATAGTTTAAAGGAAAAAAACTGACACAACCATAAATTCTTCAAGGCGCAGTCCTATTCTGGAAAGCATTGGGCAACCATCACTTGAGATTCCTGATAGCCTTATGTAGCCTTATTTGTTGCATATATATATATATATATGCACACATATATATATATATACATACATACATGCATATTCATGCCAATAGCTTATTATGTAAACACATGCTTATCTTTAAAGCCTGGGAACAGTTTAAAAAAGAAATCATAACCACAGCAGTACATATTTTACTGTACATATTTTAAAGAACTTAGTGCTCTTCATTCAGTCAAAAACCAGCCAAAATAGTCTTGTTAAATTACTTACATGTTTTTCTATCTAGTTTCTGCTAACGATCATAGTCATAACTTAATTTTTGATGGTTTTTCATGGTGACCAAAACACTGCTGCGAAACAGCATTTCAGGGCCCTCCAGGTTTGCTGCTGCATGAGCAGACTCAGTGATTCACCTGGGCTGCTCACGAGCGTGAGGCTGCAGGAGGGCTCTGTGCAAAGCTGGATGTGCAGCTTATCTGCCTTCTCTCTGTTGCTTCATGCTCCGGTGCCAGGAGGTGAAATGACTGCTGGATACATTCTCTCATATGCAACACCAGCATCCTCCAGTACTTCTACAGAACTCCAAATCAAATGTCAGTAAATAATTAATACAAATAAAATAGCTATTGTGTTTTGATCACAACATGGGTTTTATGTGCCAAAGAGAGGCAAGAAGTCTGTAGGAAGAGAAGAATGCAGCATTGCTTCACAATTGATGGGTTTGACAGATATCAGCAGTTTTATTGCTTTGCTTTTGGCATGGTGCGGGGCCAGGGAGTGGCAGAGGGGCAGAGGCCCTCCATGGAAAGGCGGCTGTGTCTGAGGAGGTGGTGGTGTTGTGTAACCACACTGACAGAGTGCGTCACAACGTGTGACATGTGGCAGCAGAAGAGCCTTAAATAGCTCTCACCATCTTTTCTCCTCCGGAGGTTTTGAGGAAAATTTGGTTTTCTGAGTAATGTTTTATCCTTCCTAAAATCACCTGATAATATGGCTCAAGCTCCTCTAGAGAACATTTCCCTGAGTTTTCAGGGAGTTTCAGGGTAGAATCAGTGAGAACCTTGGTCTTTTAAGCCCAGATGTTAAAACTGTACACCCCAGAGACTATGGGATGAATATATGTTCATTAATCCTGGTATTAAAATTGATCAATGTCCCTTCATGACCTCATCTGTAACAGAAACTGGGGCTGAATTAATTCCTGCTTGTGCTGAAGCCACTATTAGAAGAGTGTCTGACAATGACTAAACTTTTTCCCATGACAGAGGATCCATTGCAAAATGCAAAACTTTGTTTAACTGTTATTTATCTTTTGTACTAAAATTTCCACTTTGTTTCTGAAGGTTCGTGACCTTATCTGGATTCATCACCCACTCAGGACTTTGTTATTCATTTGTCTGCTAGACTTCAGAGACCTTATTACCACATTTCTGTTCTTTATTCTTATACTTACAGACTGTAACCAAGTCACTGTTTATCTCTGTAAGCTAAATACATTGAGTTCTTTCACTCTGTCTCCAGGAGCTGCTTCTGCACATTGCTCATTGCTCTGATCTCTCCAATTTACATGTGTAGTGTCTGATCTGTAACACCAAACTTGGACTAAGCATTCTAGCAGTGCCTGTGCAAACGAGGAATACAGTGAAAACATATGTCAGTTGTGCTGCTTAATATTCCCCTTTTATTCCTCCCAGAACTCAGGTGACCATATCAGAATGCTGAGCCCACATGTCCAGTTCATCAGTGACCTGAGTCCTCTTCAGAGTCACTGCATCCTTCCTGTAATTGTGGCTTTTATTTTCCATTTCTGGTTGAATAAGTTTTGTGGGACAGTACTAAAATGCAGGCTGTTACCCATACCCAGGAGCACTGTGTCCTGCTGACCTGTGCCCATTGTGCTTTACTATGCCTCAGATTGTGACATGAGCTCAGTTTCTGTAAATTGCCTTGAGTCTTGGTATGCAAATTAGCAAACAACTCCCCAAGGCTCTGGTGGGCTGCCCCAAGACCCTGGGACTCAGCCTTAAATCCCTTTTCTGTCCTCACAGTTTCCTTCCTCCTCTACCAGAAGAAAAAACTTATTTCTCCAAGCACTGCTCCTCCACATCTCAGCCTTGGCCAAATTAACTTAATAGATCAGCATTTATTACTGATCCTCAGCAGCAATACTTTTTACCTCTAAGTGAGGTTTGCAGCTGGCTGGCCAGGCCTTCTGAGACACAGCCCAGCGAAAGATGTTTCACTGGTGAGACCCGCTCAGAGTTCACGTTTCACAAGCATATATCTCCTTAAAATGGAATTTATTAAGCTGAGACAGCCTTTCTCAGGTATTTCAACATCCGGTGTCAGACCGCGTAATGCAATTTGGATTTTTCACCCATATTCAGCACTCACCTGTCACCAGGCCAAGGATGTGGCATCAGCCGGGCCTGTCTAGTCTCTGGGGTGGGGACTAGGATACACTGATGGTGTTTGGGATTTAGGGGGAAAGTAGGAAGGTGGGAGCCACCCGGGAGGAGTGTACTGGCTTGCAAGATATGCAGGCAACAGGGTCACGTGGGACGCTGAGGCTGTGGATGGCAGCTAGGAATATAAAGACAACTGCTGGATGGGTGACAACAAGAGACTGAGGCAGCTGCTGAGTGCAGATGAGCCTAGGTTCTCTTCCCTCCCTCCTCTGCTCTTATTTCCCTCCTCTTTAACCTGGCATAAGCAACTTTTTCTCGAGGCACTCCTTGTAGACAGCATCAAAGCTGTGCATCCAGAAGAAAAAAGTACTGCTGGAAGCAGCCTGTAGCTAAGCTGGCCTGAGCAAATAAATGTATTCTCCTATGTATGCTCTGGCCATTCAGATAGTTAGGGATGGTATCTGTCTTTTTCTGACTCTTTCTTTCCTTTTCTCTAAGATTGTCTCCATTGCTGTCTTTTATAGCAAATGAGACCTATAAAATGTAATAAAGGAATAAAGAAGGCAGTCCCCCAGTTTGCTTCCAACCCTTCCCACCACTGCCCCCCAGCTTCATTTGCCATGCAGCAGCAGTCTTTTGTAAAACTTCTCTGAATATACTGCTCAGTAAACAAGCATTAATTAAAAGAATAAGATAAATTTTGATTTATAGACAGAAGACAGAGAGCTAATCCTGAATAGATAAATAGCTCTGAAATTATACCTAGAAAGTGGATGGAAAGAGAAGAACAAAATATCTGACAAGCTGTCGTAGTGGAAAAATAAGACCCAAATTCTGCTTGGCCCTAGGATTTGCATGTCTGATAGAAAAGGGCAGGACTAGACAGCTTTCAGGAAATCAGTGCCAGTGAGGAGTAGGATGGGGGAAGACTAGGAACAGCTGGTGTCTTTTCTGGGCTAAGTTTTTTATTTCAGGTCTAGGAAATGTTTTCATTCCCCTTAGGCTGTCATGGAAAATGCTCTCAATGATTCCTGAGATGTGTTCTCTTGCAAGAGCTTTCTCCCCACCCTTGTCTCTGTGTATTCTCCCTTTCAGTCACTGAGAGAACTATTATTTTCAAGATTATCTTCTTATCACAAAAACATAATCTAATTCCTTCCAACTTCTCCACCCATTTCTTTCTCTCTCTAATCCCTTGAAGAAAATTAGTTTCAGCATATAACGTATTTCCACGGTGGTGTATGAATGTCATACAGAGGGCAGTGCAGCCTCTTCACAGGCTTTCCTGCTTCCAAATGTTACACCGCTCCTTGTGATATTTTTTTTTTAGCAGGATTTGTTACTTTTTAAGCCAAAGAGGAATCCACTGCAGGAATGAATTTACACTGGCCTTGTGCCACCTAATCTTGAGAACTGAGACACTGAGTTTAACATTTCTGAGACAAACTGTAATGTGTTATAGGCTCTATGTAGCTTAACCTCTAAGGAGGGAGAAAAGGTGTTTGAGTGGGGATGATTTAACAGAAGCAGTATTAAAAAAAAAACAACCCAGGCCAACTGAAGGAAAAGGACCCCCTCTTAGAAAGCAGTAGCAAGGACATGCTTTCTGCATTTTAGAAAAGGTTTTTTCAAATTACAAACTGTGCCAAATTCTGCTTCTCAGTCTCAAAGCCCATGATTTACAGCATGATTTGATGCTTGGTGCATGAACATCTGTGAAATAATGACTGAGGAAGCATAGCAGTAAGTCTCTGTAATTCTCTTAATGTTATATAGTGCAGTTTCTCCAAGGGAAATAAGAATTTACACTCTAAGGGTCCCCCAACCACTTAAAGTACACGTCCTCGAGGTCCCATTAAACTGCCATTACAGTGAGCCTGGGGCCGTGCTGTTCTCTCCCCCAGCTCTCCTGTGTTCTGTGGCTCCTCAGCAGGTTCCCTCATTATTTTGGAGGGAAACACAATGAATAGATTGAAGATCAAAAAGAGTTGCAAGCGAGATGCGAAATACCAGCCCAGTCAGAACTGAACAAATGCCATTTGATTTTCTCTGCACAGGAAGCAGTCTAGCGATACACGTACAGCTGTGCCTACTGTTTGGCACATACTGGGAGGTGTTTGATCACTTCTGTTGCCTACTTTACCATCAACTGGTAGATTTTTTTTCCCTGATGGGATAGGGCAGGGGGAGAGGAAGGTCAGTGTCACCCCAAGCTGCCAGAGTTCGACAGAGATGTTTACCCATCTGCTGGCTGTAATTGGCTTCCTCTATTCAAAGCCAGAGTCACTACTGTCCTACCCTCCTTCTCCTTCCTTATATTTCCAAATGCTGTCCCATTATGCTTCTGTGTGCTGCTCTTTTTGGGGCTGTAAAATAGATGTAATGGCCTGAAATTGGACAAGCAGTAGAAGCACAGCCTGCCCCAGAGTTTCAGACACAGCAGAACATAGTGGGCTCTGAACCAGTCTTCAAGGGCTGTGCAGTGATGGTACCCAATCCCTGTCTCCAAGCTTTTGGTCCAAGTGATACCATTATTAGGACTGTACAGGACACCCTTATCTGCATTAGACATGGCCCCACGACAGAGCTGCAGTGACAGGACTAGATGAGCTCCAGCCATATCTTCCAGCCTCTGCTGTTCTGTGAGTCTGTATCCCAAAAGAGAAGCCAGATTTGGCAATGTTTTTCTCAATATCCTTGAACAGAGACCTAGCTTTGATAAGAGATTCTAGTAACCATTTTTATAGAACCAATTAAATAAAAACTAACTGCAGAATTCAACAGCCCAGGAGTTTTAACAAGCTTTCTTATTTAATATTTATTTAATAATATAAGCATTTAATTTTCCGGTTTGTACAAAGCTTGGCAGCTTTGTACAAACAGGTGGAGAGGAAAGATCTGGGCTGGCTTAACTTGTGTTTTTTGACACAGCCAAATGTCAATACTCAGAAGTGTGTCATGCAAATCAAAGCCTCAGATCTGAATGGCTCCTGTCTTAAGGAAGTTTGCACAGAGATACAGATTTTACAGATGGCTTCTATCTTTTCAATGATCTGGCAAAGGCCTCGGGGCTGAACTACAGAGTAGTCTGGAGCTGCATGATGCAGACTGAATTAATCTGAGAATTTATGGATGAGAAAAGAAAACTGTGTTGCTCTCCCATACAAAAATAACCTTTCATTCCACTGAAGGGTGGTGTTGTCCTAGTAGCCAATTGCTCTTACAATAAAGTACACATCATGATGTCAGCCAAAGCAGAAGAAAGCAATTCAGGTGTGCCCAGGACAACACACAATGAACAAAAGGGAAGTTGTCATTCCAAATTCTAGCCAGTAAATGTTCATTGAACACTACTGGTGGATTTTGAGGAATTTGGAAAAAGTTATTAGCAGTCCAAATGAAAAGCAATTATAGTAATAACAAAGTAATTCTCTCTGAACAGTCTCATGAACAACTCATTGAAAGCAAAAGTAAGAATATCAACTACATCAGAGGTAACTCAGAAGGTGAAACAAAACTGTAGTAGCCAAAATCTACTACAATTTTCTGAGAAGTGTTCCCATTCATCTGTACGAACATTTTTTCATAGCAGTCAACCACAAATAAACCTTCATGGAGTTCCTCGTACCACGAGGACAAGCAGATTAACAGCAGGCTTTGCATATGTCAAAGAAAAAAATAAAGGTTTCTCTGTGTTACTGAACTACACTTCTGCACTAAAGATTCATTCAAACACAAAGTCAGTTTCATTCCAGTTCATAAGTTTTGAAATGGAGAGGGGTAAAATAACACAACCACATGCTAGGACACATATGCCAGAAACTAATAAAAAAGATGCAGTTACGTATCTAGGTTAATAATAATAATAGCTTTGTATAAATTCTCTCAGGCTAGGTGGTGTACTGACTTTACAGTCAGTAAATAACTTCATCTCCACTTCTGGTACTAAATACAGATTTCCTTACAAGGAGATTAAATACTGAGATAAAGGAAATAACCAACCAGGCTAGATCTGTAAATAGGGCATGCAATAGGGTTCACTTCTCCTGATCCCATTTGCCCTTTTGGTACCTGTAGATAAACTGTTTCAGCAAAATCTTCAATTCTATAAAGATACCTGTGTCCTACTGATTGGGTTTGTTTTAAATGGTTTAATTGGAATTAGGTATCTTAATATGTAGATTTTAGCCTTCCAATACATCTCTTTCTGCACCAATAAATAAAAGCAGCAGCATTACATGTCCTCACAGCACCACTAGAGAGCAATTGCATTAAAGTTTCTGAGGGTCTCAGGCAGAGGTGACACAGCTCAGATATCACACACTGAAAATATAACAATGTATATTGCACTCACTTCCTACCCACACCCTGAGGGGACTTTTCATAGCAGTACTGAGATGGTGTCAAATCAATCATTGCTGAAGTCTGCACAGGCAAATTAATACCTGCTGTTATTTCCTCCTGGTGTCCACAAAGATTGGCACAAGAATTTTTATTCTTTAAATTTTGCATGTGATTTTCTGGGTTCTGTGATTTGCCATGATTTTCATCACAGCACTGAAAAGAAGGTATCTTGGCAAAATCTGGTCCCTGATGTACATTGTCATTATTCTTGATGTTTTGGCAGTGGTGGGGGGAAAGGGGCAATTTTCTCCCATTTTACCAGCTTTGAAAGTCCATGTGGCTACAAGAAAGAAATCTCTTTCCTGTCTGCTAGTCAGAAGTGGGTCATCACCGGCTTAGAGTTGGCCAATCTTTTTATTTGCAATTTTTTTCAGGAGCTTAGAAGGACATCCAATGGCCAGCCTGCCTGTGTCCATTCCTGCTGGGCAATGTCCATTTAGTTATTGCATTGCCCTGTCTTCAGACCATCCCGCTTCTATCCTGAGCAAGCCAGAAAGTGAACACTCCCTTGGCCTCTTGGCAGAGTTTCTGGTGTTTCATCATATAGGATCCTGTGTCATTGATCTATTTGTGCATATAGATTTTGAGCAAATCACGCCTAAGATACATTTGTAACCCAAATAAAACTTTTAGAAGGGCATACATTAGCTTTTAGTCATTCTGGCTACACTGTGTACAAACAATGACAAAGGGGAAAAAATCTAGCGGCTATAAATTGTGAGGTGTGACAAGCCCTTGTATGTGTCAACAACTAAAACAATTATTTCTGTAATCAGCAAACACAGAAAGTTAAAGAACCAGAGAGATTATCCTTCTAAGCAGTTCCCAACAGGAATTTAATTTTAGACAGCATATCTGATCTCTCTTTTTTCGATCTATCTTGTTCACTCATTTGATTATTTCTTGAAAATTGGATTTATGAAAATAAAATCCTCCATATAGTTAGAAGTGGCAGAGTGTTTTGAAAATTAGGGCAATGGTATAGAAAGCATAAGAAATCTTTGTATATTCATCTGTGTGTCTTCCCTCATTCCTTATTACTACATTTTATTTACAAGTAAACCACCAGGCAGACTGATTCTTGCTATGAGGAACAGATCCATTTTCTTTGTAACTAACCTACTTCCTCATTCTGTAATTTAAATGGATCAATACAAGTATGTTAATGGCCTTACCTGAGGAGACACTTCAAGAGAAGATAGCTGAGTGCGATGCACAGTTTAAGTTCAGAGCTTCCTGTTTCCAAGCATGCACAGATTTCTATTTTTGTAAAGCCAAGAAACAACTAATGAGCTTTAGACATAAAACATTTGGTATCACCCTGCAGCTGCTGTTTGCCAGAAATGCTGACAAACCTGTTTGTAAGTCTGCAAGACCCACATGACACAGTATATGATTCATGTTCATGTTGACCTTTGTCTTGTTTGTGATTGAAAACAATTAAAATTACCAGAGTCAACAGAGTGAAAACTATGTGGAGTAATTGAGTTTGGTTATCTATGCCTCTAACTCTGTTTCTGTGTTTCATCATGCTGGCTTTCCTGTGCACAGAAGCTACTGAACCATTCATGCGTACTCATGTGAAGATCTAGATTCAGTGTGTTTGACAGCTCAGGGAAGTCATAAGGCAATGTTGTCAAACAATTGCAGAGAAGATGCAAGAGGCATTAACTAAACTGTCAATAAGCTACAACAGTAACATTAAATTATCAAATCAAATTTGTCGAGTATAAACATGCATTTTTCTTAATAGCACAGTATTCCGGTATTTGATTATTAAGTTCTCTCCCAAAACAGCAGAGTAGAACAACAAATTGCATTAATGTTTCTCTAAATAACAGATTGTCTTTAAATATTTAGTATTTTTAAATATTTAGTCAGGAACTATCTGACTAGAACACTTTATTTCTAAGGAACACCTTGATTACACAATTATTTCTTCCTTGCTCACATGGTGTCCTTCAGCCAGGTGTTCAACACCTCCTAGTGCTGGTGGAGGGTGATGACAGCTCCTCAGTGATTCAAAGGGTGAAATTTTTGCCACCAGGTAATGAGAATGCCTAGATGTACACCAGTGTACAGAAATTAGAACAAGTTGCCAGCATTCAGGGGCCCCAGTCATCCTTGGAGCATTCTTTTCCTCTGTATTTGCAAGATACCCTCAGAAGATCCAGGGACCTATTCCTAGTAGGGTTCAGGGATGACCCTGGTACAACATATTAATAAGAAAAGCGTATACCTTCAATATAAGGGAATTTATCTTCTTTCTAACAGCAATGGTCTTGGAGTTTGGATGATCTCTGTTTGGGTAGTGTTTCTTTAAATGAGAGCTCTTAGACTTTTTTTTTTTTTTGATTGTTGCTGGTATGAAAAATGCAAGAAACAGCATGTTTGAAATCTCGTATTTCCCTGAGCAAGGCCACAGCATTTTGCTGAGATGAGTTCAGTGCCTGAGCTTGGTGTGGTGAGTAAGCAGAGAGGCAGCCAGGAGCCTTTGGTTGCTGGACCTCTGAATGCCACCTTACACTGCCAGGAATCTCAAAAGCAAAATACGCTGCTATCACAAATACCTGAAAAACAAATAACACTGGCCACATTAATTTATTGCAGTATGAAGTAGTTTTATTACCACTTCTCTGCAGAGGGTTATCAGATTTTATGATACAGCCAAAGATATTATCTTTAGCTCAGGAAGTCCCTTAGCTGGTCTGGTCTTAGCAGTATAACGCTTCCAATGACATCATATGTGGCTAGGTTACACACATGTGTCAGTCAAACAAGAAGAGAAACTTAATGTTTGGAAAACCAAAAACAAAATCAAAGAGAGGAAGATTATTGGCATGAAAATGTTCAAGAGGTCTCAGCACTTCTGAAGTTATTGTTAAGGAAAGTGGCCTTATAGATTTCTTTCTTTTTTAATTATTTGTTTTCATTCAAATAAAATATTTATTCTATACAAAGATGTTTCTTCATGCTTGAGTGTTTTTCAAAATGATGTAAGTTTACACTTAATATTTTATATCTCCATAGCTTTTATTAACTGACACTACAGTGAGTGGATTAGGACATATACTCTAGATATTATGGATAACATATTCTTCTTGTGAAAGTGTCTTTAAATAAAGGTTTTTAGCTTTGACTTAGAATATTTTTTCACAGCAAACACGTGTCTTTTGTCATTTTTCATGACCTTTTCTTTCAAGAATGTCTGCACATATGCTGACATTTTGTATTTGTCATCCCTTAGACTTAGTAATTGCTGCATTTGCCTTCTAGTGCCACAGAGTTCATTCGTGGAGCCATTTCTTTTTATGGCTATGCACTCTAAGGCTTTTCCATCATGCTCCTCCCTGTAGCATTCCATTCACTTACAGGAAAGAAAGGTAAAATCTTCATTTTTGCAAGACTGACAAAGGCTTCATTGCCTTGGGTACTTTTCTCCTTTGCTGCAGAAACTAGCAACAGCTATTCATGTAATGAATACATTTTATCTCTAACTTACTGGGCTTTTCCAGCTTTATTCTACTGTTTTTTTTGCCATTACACCTGCTTATTTGATGGTAATTAATGTCCTTTTTATTTCCTAATCTCTGTTCCAAAGTCAATGGCTGTTTCTGTTCTTTGCTTTTTCCTAGTGAGAAGAAATGGGAGAAAATAAAGGAATGCATGAAAAAGATGTTTCTGGGGTTTTTTTTTGTTTGTTTTACTTACCCCTCCCTCTAAAATATCCAGAATTTTAGTTATGCACACAAGAATTGTTTTTGTTTGAGAAAATTAGTATTTTTGAACATTTGTGCTTCAGCATATTAGACAGTGATCAACTGATAGGATTAAACAAACTTTCTATAATATTTTTTACATAATTTTCTTCTACATAGATTTTCTAATCTTAGCCTGAAGCAGTCAGCAGTTTTTACAGAACAAGACAAACTGAAGTCTGATGCGAAGGGTTTCCTTGGGCATATAAAATAGAGAAGTACAATGGGAAATCCCAGTACAAAAGTCAATCATGCTGCTTCCTTGAGACTTTAAAATGAAAATTGCCTAGAACACACTTCTTCCTAATTCAAGCCTCTAGAATCCTGTTTATATATCTGTTTCATGGGTAGTGACCTCCTCATAGGGAATAAAAGTTACTATTCAGAATATTATATCGTTTAGATGCCTAATTCATGGACAAAGACCCATTGTTCTTGGCCCAAGACATCCTCTCCCTGTGTAAAAGCTTAGGCTAAGAGAAAAGGATAATAAAGACTCAAGAAATGGTATTTATTGACCAAAATATGCTCTAAACATACTGTTGTCCAAACTCTATAGGCATCAGAGCAAAGGAAAATTATAGGGAAGATAGGGGAAAAAAAATAATAAGGTAGCCTTGTGACTAATCGTGGATCTTTTTTTTAGGGTATGAAGCGTGCCAGAAACACAAAGCCTCCGTGTTTGAAGGTTAACAAGAGAAGTGTAGGCTGGCATTTCCATAGGAAATGAGAATAAGTGCATATGACCAGGATGGGTATCAGCAGCCTTACAGAAGGAAATCAAGCAGCGTGGTTCGATTAGATAAGGAATGGAAGCCCAGGGGTGGTGAGCACAGGGAAATCTCAGTGGTCAGTGTGGGTTGGATGGGAGCAAGGCTGAGCCTGCATTTCACAAAGAAATAGAGGAGGAAGTTGCAGTAGCTGACATATGAAATAAGGGCCCCACTTTAAGGAGGATGAGAAATGCATTTACTTAGAAATGCAATGCAATTTTAATTTTTTTTTAGCTCAAATATGTGTGAAAATTTTGAGAACAGCAAAGATGAAGATGGCATGCTCTTCAAAGGTCTAGAACATGGGAACAGGGTTTTAGCCATACTAAAAAATTTAATAAGAAGTGGAAATTTTATATCATGATCTATTAGATTAATATGGGTCTCTGTTGCTTGCTAGGGCTTATTTTATTTTCTATAATGCAAGTTGTGTCATTTTATTTTCCATAATGCAAGCTGAAGGCAAGGAATGGATAATCTATTCTTCAAGGAGTATACTTCCTAGGAAGTAGTGTTCCAGGGATTATTAGCTATGCACAGATTTAACTGCTTTGATGCCTTATAGCTGACATTAGACAGATCTTCACACCAGTGCTGCCCCATTAATTATTTTACCATCAAATGTTTTTTCATTGTTAGAGTTTTATATTAAATAGCTGCCCTCCTATGAATAAGAATTAATCTGTACCTCTGCCCAAACTAGGAATATGTCATATCAGCATGCACCTTAACTGCATTTTGGTAATGCTATTAATATATATGAAAATATAAATATATATATATTACCTATTTTTTA
>VXAX01007035.1:177147-249272 GCA_013399835.1 Leptocoma aspasia | reverse complement strand
AAATATATTAATATTATTAATAGTATCCAGGGTAAAGTACACAATCGCACAATTGTTAGGGATTAAAACTATCTAGAGCATATCTATATGTATTGAAGTTTCTGCATTAGGTCATTAAAGCTATCAGTTTATATTCATTTTTGAGCCCAGAATTATAACCAAAGTGTACCTTGAATTTTTCAGTTTGTGCAAATGCATGGGTCAATGGATTACAAATTCTGGTGACTGTGCAGATACAGGAAAAAGAGCAGGAAAGGTTTTGATTAAAAATAACCAGATATCCCTTGGAAATGGTGCCCTTTCCATTCTTCTGAAATTAGAAAACTCTGATGAGATGATAGATTTTGTGATTCTCCCCGTTTTACTTATTTTTTTAAGGAAAAACAAAGCGAGGTTCAGTTACACAATCAGTTTTAAAAATGGGGAGAGGGTTTTTTGTAAATCTCAGAAGGTCCATCTCTTCAGAGGACAAATAACAAATCAAAATACTTAATATGCATTTTTCTGCATAAAATAATTTTTTACATGAAATAAGTAGTATTTCCTCTTAAGCATTAATGGAAAACGGAGAAAATCCCAAAAAACCAAACCACCAAACCAAAACAATCATGGGTCTGGGCAGGGAGACTTCTTGAGCAGCATTTACCAGCTTGACATGATTTTTGTACACAGAAAGGTGTAAAACACAATAAAAAGTACAAGTTTTGAGAAGCTATGATTTACTAAGTATATCAATATCTCAATCTAATTTTTCACCACAAAGATTTTGGTTTTTTTAAATATTTCATAAGTGAAGCAACAGAAAACATTGTCTTTTAACTAAAAATTGTCAAGGAATATTGAGGTCTAGAGGTTCATAGAGGAAAACTTAGATGAGAAAGATAATTTTCAGCTTTGATTATGCTTTATTCTAAATAAAATAAACGCTCCAAAATGCTTAAGAAAATATAGCCCTGAAAATTATGCTTTTTTTTTTTCTAGTCTTGCAAAGTTTCAAGATCTTGCAAGGGGTTGGAAGAACACTATTTAAGGTAAAGCTTAGAAAATTTTTAGCTGTAGTTTAGGACTGGAAGAGTAAAGTATGCCGTGAATCCTGTAAGCTCTCTTCTCCCCTTTTAACTCTAAAATTATGATCAGTTTTAGAGAATTTGATGAGACTGTTCAGAGGAACAACGTTAAATATATGCGTAAACAGTGGCAGCAGAGGAGTGAAGGAGATGACAGCATTCCCTAGAAAAAAGTACCATGAGTGTAAGAAAATTGGAATTAGACATTTTCAGTAATGTTTTCCATCAGCTTTGTTTTTTGCCATGCTTTCAGAGCATGCCAGGGAAATGCAGGCTTAAGAAATTTTGATATAGTCCCTTTGCTTTACAATGCTTGATATGGTTCTAAAGACATATGTTTAGACTTATATTTCATCAAATTTAGGTCTTAGTTTTTGAAGGATTATTTTTCATCTCTCATTTAAAAAATTCAAATTTATTTAGCTTGAACCTCTGCTCCTGATATCACATCCAGCTGCTTCCTAAAAGACCAAAGTGCTTTTTTGCTGCCTATGTTTCACATCTGTTTATTATAGAATAGTAGGCAGCTAATTCTTCCCTTTCAAAGAGCATGACATACTCAAATCTTTGACTATAAAGAACCAACAAATCAAAGATAGCAAACCAATAAAACACAATGAATAGTGGTAATGCAATGAAATACAAACTACCTTTATACTTGCTTGCATGAAGAAGCAAGAACTTTAGCTAATCTTTAAAAACGCACATATGCAAAAAAAGGTTTTCTGACATACTGAGTTATATGACGAAGAATTAATTGTGTCTTCAAAAAAATTTATCAGCCATTTTAATTTCTCAGAGTTAACTTGTATACGAATCCATATTTCCTACATCAGTTTCATAATTTCGCTCTGAAATTTTAAGAGTCAAAAGATTGTCTGATTTGGTTTTTCCCATGCTGTTTCTCTGAAAGCACTTACAAAGTTCTCAAAACACAGGAACTCATCAAATGCTATCTTAAGTGTCCATAAAATCTTGAGAAATCCTTACTCTTTCCACAGCCCTTCATTTCCTGGAAATATAAGCCATCAGGCTCAACACGACAGAGGTGTGTGTACCAGCATGCCCTTGCTGACTCCAGCAGGGACAGTGAGCCTTGCACTTGGTAATGGCCATCTCTAACCCTGTCGAGCTGGGAAAAAAAAAAAAAAAAAAAAGAAATAATAGAGAAGAAATAAGTTTTTAAAATGACCTTGTGGATTTGTGGATGGAAAGAGGAGTACTGTTATGAGAAGAGACACAGAGTCAAACCTTAATGGTAGATGTTCCTTTTTCTTCTATATCAGTCTGGTAAATCAGCATTTCCTCAGTTCCACATCCTCGTTATGCTACCACTTTCCCTGCAGCCATCCTTCTTGTCTATTTTAACTGGATGCCCTTCAGTGCAGAGTCTACTGGGTGTTAGAACAGCTTCCAGCTCTATGGGGGCTGATGCTCTGCCAGAGACTCCATGGACTGGTCTAATAAGCTGTTTGCATGGTAGTAGCCATTCAAACTGAGCTTTGGCCAGCCCTGCCCTGAAATAGGCAGTGAATTAGACACGATAGTTGTTATAAAACTGGAACTGAGAATTAGAGTTGACAAAACAAAGATGGTTGGTCTCTCCTCTGTCACTGGAGGATATATGGGGTCACTCAATTAAACATAACTGAATTCCCCTGAAGTGGAGGAATGGAAAATCTGAACTGATGCATGCAAAGACAAACGTGTGGCACAGGAGCAAGAACTCAGACTGTGTCTGAACTAGATTGCTGGTGAAGTGGCTGTAAAGTTAGTTGAGAAGGGATGTTAAGTGTGAGATGAAGGTCAAGCTGGATCAGCAAACGTTTACAGAGAACATTAAATAGTAGGTGGCGAAACGAGGACAACGCACATTATTAGCCTGTGGAGACAATTGTTTGTGTTGTTTTATATGACTTGCAAGGGGTGTGTGTGAGATTATAACACTGGATCAGAAGAACATATATATGGTGCTTTTTCACACTACTCCAAAGCCCAATACATCCAGGACAAAAAAAGTACAAATGCTGGTAGTATATTGAGTTATAAGTTCATGTTATAGACCTCATTTCTCATGGTATCACCTCTTTACTCTATGGGCCTTTTTTTAATGGCAAACACGTCTTATATAGCTATGCATATACTTTCTCCTTTCAAAATGGCTTTTGAAAGCCAAGCTTTCACCTGGTTCTGAGTTTACACAATGTCATAAAATGCTTATTTTAAAAATATATTTCTAAACCTATCAATACTTCATGTGGATGTGAAAAGCAGCCAGTTCAGAAGCATTGAGTGTCTTATACCAGTCTGCCTCTGTTCAAAGGGATGCATCAGCATCCCTCAGCAGTGGCAGCCAGGACAAGCAGTGCCCACATCATGATGTGCTGAGTCTCAGACACCAAATGCAGATTCTCACATGGATCTGTTGATTCTTAAACAGCAGGGAAATGAGAATGGGGCTTCCTGAAGAACTTCAGCCTTGGTTTGTTTGTGTGCTCAGGGGCAATTAATGCTGCTGACATGAAACCTCCATGGACAGTTCCTCAACCCCAGAAAGTACTGGGCCAGCTCAGGGCACCCGTTTTGGGCAGGGACTGATGATTTTCCATCTGGTCTTACAGGCTGCACTAGGCTATGAGGAAAAGACTGCCTTTTCATTTAGGAAGGAGGTTTTTTTAAAAAGCATCCATCTCCCATGTAAAGCTTGTTAATTTGATTCTCTTTGCCTTTCTAACTAGAAAAATGCCTTACTTCAGAGCTGCTGTCTCAAGAGTATCTACACAGCTCCCAAACTCCTAGATTCCTCACACTATGTAATGCTGAACATGCCAAACACCACGAAACATTGCTTCTATAACTTTCCTATGACTGTCTCCAGTAGGGCTGAGCCCTCATGTCTGTGTTTGCCAGATGTTTTAAAGTAAAACAGGAATTTGTTCTGGATCAGCTATTTTAATGTAAATGATGGTGGCTGTTGAAGGTGCCAATTAGACTGACAAGCCTATAAGAGCAGGTCTCACTTTCCACAACTTAAGTAGTAACATGTTATTTCTGTTATTGCATTGAGGCAGCTGTCAGAAACTAATCCAGCTTGTGGGCCTGATGCTACAAGGCAGAGTACCTACCTACCTATCTCATAGTGCAATTTAAAACCTAAGTGTCATGTTGGTAATCAAAAATGTGCTGAATGAGGAGGAGGAACAGGGAGATAAGGATGCCTCAATACTACTTAGCCTGAAGTGAAGCAACCCCAGCTTGTCTGCTACCTGAATTTTAACAAGCACATATTTTTTGTCTTCTTTAGGACAAGAGATTATTTTAAAGGAGGGGAATTTTTGGAGGCTTCCTCTCACACAAGAGGAGAGAATGAGAAAACTGGTATTACTGGCAAAGGTGAGGAAGCAGTCAGCAACAAAAACAAGAGGATAGTCTAGGCAGATATTTCACAGCAAAAAAAGGGTTTGTAGTGCATTATAGCTGAAGTGACAAGTAGAGCTGCTAAAATTTCTTTTTAGATGGATAGTTCATTCTACGGGTGAATGCAACCCCTTTACCTTCCTCAAGACAGTACTGACAAGCCAGGAAAAGGATTGTTGCAGTAGCCTTCTGGTCATAGCATGGGAATAAGAAATTTATCTGTGAGGATGGAGAGAAGAAGTAGCAAATTTTAAAAAGGTTATAGAGGAAATAAGGGGAAAACTCCATCTCTGGTATAGCTTTGGGACCAAGGAGAGAACTATTGTAAAGAGGAAACTGGCAAAGAAGATGGAGTGGTTTCTGCAAAAGAAAAAATACTCCTGTCATGCAAAGATTTGGAGATCTGTTTTGTGCCTGTGGTGGCAAGACATTCATAAGGAGATTTGGAGATCCAAGCCAACATTAAGACATGATGAAATAGGGAGTAATTTAAGGTAGTCAAGGTAAGCAGAGGATATTACACTAACTAGCTATTTGCCCAATTTCAGGGCTGCAGGTGAATCAAAATGATATAAACAAGAATATTGCTTCAGTTAGCCTCTTCCATGCCTAATTTGTCAACTGCTGTCATTGCTCTCCATGGCACCATCACCACCACAGCAAATGACTGCAGTGTCACAGACTGAGGTGTATGGGAAGAATAAGCAGCAGAAAAAGATTAGGTCATCATTAATAATTTTGTTTCTCAGAGACAAGAATTCCACTCCGTATTTTTTACATGCTTTAAGTTTTTATTTTCAGGGAAGTTAATTTTTTACAGATATTAGTGAAGGTTTTATCTTCTCCTCTCAGAGACTTCTGTTTAACTGTATTCTGTCAGTCCAGCAAGCCTAAGCTGAAGTTGAAAGTAATTTGTGTCCTCTGCAGTAATAACAACCATCAGTTGAAGTGTAACTCTTAGCTGTGAATCATGGTATAGCTCAGATAGCTTTCCCATTATTGCATTGGTTTTACAAGTGAGAATCCTAAAATAGAGCTTTTTAGGCAGGAAAAATACGCCGATGGAGAAGACTCAGTCAGGAAGAATTGCATATAAATAGTAGCAATTTCTTTTAAAACCATAAACAAACCCTCTGCTGAGACTTATCAGTGATCAGTGATTACACGTGATCAGTGCAAACACAAAGCAAAGAGAAACTAAAAACCTTTCATGGAGACTGCTGCTATAAAGGTCTTCAAATGCCACACTAATTCTTCCAACTGAGCAGGTACTGAAGGAAGTGTGATATTTTTCAGGAGAAATTTCAGAAGTCTGGGAAGCATCTTATGGGTTTTATAGGAAGTCTATTTGTTTGGAATCATGTCCATGAATTTTCTGTGCCCTTTGGTTTTCATCCAACTATCGTGTTATAAAAAAAAATAAAACAAACTTACAATTAGCTAATAAATTATTCTAAAATATGTACAAAGCATTTTTTCTTCAGTATATTCTCTAGTTAGTGAAAAAGACCACTTTGAAACAGGTAAATGTTTCTGCAGAGGAGCTACTGATTAAGTTGTGTGCAGTTCTCTTACTGTAAGCCAACAATTTCTATGTCCTTGAAACAAATTGGCAGCAGTTTGTGATCTAGCAAGTGTGTCAGCAGAAGTGACCCATATGTCAACCTTTTGCTTTGCAACCCTCTGCTGATTGTGAAAGAAGCGTGAAAAAATTCCAAGAAGTTCCAGTTCCCCCACTTAAAGTACTACAGCATGTGGCTGTTTCAAATCTACAGGCTGTAGAGCTATCAGAAGAAAATAAAAAAGTGGAAATTTCATAAGGACAAATGTTGGCATGGTTTCATGTACTTTTCCTTTGAGGAGACTGGGTGCTTCACTTTAGTCATCTTACCTAAAGTGCAGTGGACATCGTTCAAAGTGTATCCCCTATTTTCTTCATTCCTTAGAATGTTTTAAGCTCACTTGTAGTAAAATTGTGATTTTCAAAGGGTGTCCCCATACTGCAGTGCTCAGCTCCAGCTGAAACAGGACCTGAGTGCCTAACATCTTTCTGATGGTTATACTGACATTTCTAATTCTAGTCCCAAGACTGACCAAAGGATATGCAGGAGGTAAGGGAGGAAAGACAAAAACCTATATTTTACTTCTTAAAATCAAGACCAGTTTACCTAGATACTTTTACATAATTCTTCAAAAGGAGATGGTAAATTTTTAAACTTTCTGCCCATTGACACTAAACTGTGTTGTGGTAATAAGTAGGTAACATGGCTAGTGTCACACTAAACTCTATTTCTCAGAAAGACAGCAATGACCAAAATTAACAGAGATCACATAAGAGCTACTGTCCTATTGAGTCAGATAATTTCGTAGTGATAGTTTGCTTGGGTAATTACTGTGTTATCTTTCATTTTGAAGGCTGAAGTTCTCAAAATTTTGAAATCCCTCAGCCAATTTGAATGAAACAATTCATGTTCCGAATCCTTAAAAACACAGTGAAATCAGTGAGAACCTCTTCATTTCTGTGTTTCTTTGTTGGTCTGTATAACTTTTTTTTTTTTGCAGAAGGCATTGTAGACACTACATAATCTCCTCACAGAAAGCACATTTAGGGCACTGCTTCCTGTCAGCAAAGTTTCCCTGGCTGATCAGGTTAGATAGTAACAGGCTGGTATATTTGGTTTGTGTGGAAAGGTTTTGGTAAAGGGAGGTTACCGGAGTGACTTCTGTGAGAAGCTGCCAGAAGCTTCCTCTATGTCCAGAGAAGTCAATGCCAGCTGGCTCTAGGACAGACCTGCCACTGGCCAAGGCTGAGCCCATGGTGGCAGCGCTGCTGGGATAATGCATTTAAGGAGAGAGAAGTTACTGTGAAGAGCAAGTGCAGCTGGAAAAGAGAGGAGTGAGAGTCTGTGAGAGGAGCAGCTCTGCAGGCACCCAAGTCAGTGCAGAAGGAGGGGCAGGAGGTGCTCCAGGCATCGAAGCTGAGATTCCCCTACAGCCTGTGGTGCAGACCATGGTCATACAGGCTGTCACACTACAGCCCACGGAGGTCTACAGTGAAAGAGAGATCTACCTGAAGTCCTTGAAGGACACTATGCCAGAGCAGGTGGATTCCCAAAGGAGGCTGTGGCTCCTTGGGAAGCCTGTATGGGAGCAGGTTCCTGGCCGGACCTGTGGCACCATGGAGAGAGGAGCCCACATCGGAGCAGGTTTTCTCACAAGACTTGTGACCCTGCAGGGGACCTACTCTGGAGCAGTTCACAAAGAACTGCAGCCTATGGTAAGGACTCATGTTGGGACAGTTCATGGAAGATTGTATCCCTCTATCCCATGGGAATGACTTCATACTGGAGCAGGGAAGAGTGTAAGGAGTCCTCCCCATGAGGAGAAAAGAGCAGCAGAAACAATGTGTGATGAAGTGACCGTAAACTCCATTCCCTGTGCTGCAATGGAGGGNGAGCAGTTCACAAAGAACTGCAGCCTATGGTAAGGACTCATGTTGGGACAGTTCATGGAAGATTGTATCCCTCTATCCCATGGGAATGACTTCATACTGGAGCAGGGAAGAGTGTAAGGAGTCCTCCCCATGAGGAGAAAAGAGCAGCAGAAACAATGTGTGATGAAGTGACCGTAAACTCCATTCCCTGTGCTGCAGTGGAGGGAGGAGGTAGAGAACTGGGAGTGAATTTGAGTCTGGGAAGAAGGGAGGGGTGGGAGAAAGGTGTTTTTAAGATTTGATTTTACTTCTCATTATCCTACTCTAATTTAATTGGTAATAAATTATTTTTTTTCCCCAAGTCAAGTCTACTTGCCTGTGATGGTAACTGGTGAGTGATCTCTCCTGTCCTTATCTCAACCCACGAATGTTTTGTTCTATTTTTTCTTTCCTCTGTCCAGCTGAGCAGAGAGAGCAATATAATGGCTTTGGCTGGCACCTGGCATGCAGCCAGGGCCAGCCAAGCACAGCTGAATTTCACACACGGCCATACTGGACCACTATTGACATCTCACAATAGAAAACACCTCTGACCTGAGAAAGAAGAGCTCACAGAAATGCTGGATCAACAATGATACCTCACTCCATCTGACATGTAAACCCAATCCAATGAGATAACATGCTTCTTTGATATGACACCACCAGTGAAGTGGCACTCAAAGCAGTCACAATAACAGGGTGAATTATTATTATAATTATTGTTTCTGAAGTTTTGTCAAACATCGTAGTGGGACAGTGTGTGTGTTGTGTTGCTTCACTTTATGTATGGCACTCCTGGGACTGCAGATTATTTCTCATGGCATGAAAAGATGTGATCTTTATAAGTAAATGGCAGATGATATTCTGCCAGCTCAGTGGCAAGTGTAACTTCTCCACAAACTTTTAATTCTTTCTGTGAAGCTGTGTTCTTACTAAGGATGACATTGGATGTGTCAGTACTGACCACAAAGCTGCCCCCATAATGCATGCAAAGCTGAAAAATTACTCAGTCCCTTTGGGGTGTTTTCTACAGCAGATAAGAGAAGCTTGATTTTTTCCAGGAGATTTTATCCTCCATTTTTTTACCTGGAGCTCTTTTTCCCAGAGCATTTATTTCCTCTGGCTGCATGAGAGAGCTCATTCTGCATGGATACATCTGTGACCCTATTAAAAGGTGAGTGTAAAATGGACAACTACAAATTCTATTTAAGGATCAGTGGCAAGGAATAAAATGGAAGTGCAGAAACTGGCCAGAAGGCACTGACATTAGATGGGAGTCTTAATATTCCTCCTTCCCCATTTCACTGATGTTTTAAAGTCTTGGAAATTGTCCTTCAGGGTAAGTTTAACGTGCAGAAAGTAAAGGCTTAGCTACATGACCCTCATTAGCACATACGGGGAGTTGTTTTGGATTATGGTCTGGGAACCTTGCTGCTGGAGCTTACAAAGTATAGCAGTGGAGCACAATTTATGCATTACAAGTCCAAGGAAGGCAGAAGCTTCTTGTCTTTCACAAGAAAGAATGTTGAAGGACAGGTATGCAGGAGAAAGCTCTCCTGGAATCATTGCTGAAGGAGCCATTGTAGCCCTGACTTTAATTTTTTTTTTCTGGAGAGCAGATGACAAAGCACCTGGCATTCAAAAGGCAATGGACATTTCCTAGCTGGTCCTGTTGAAGATGCATCTGCAGTTCATGTAAACCCTCTTTGAGGTAACTACAATAAATAAATACCAACAATAATAATGAACATAATGCAGAACATGGAGATCTATAGGATAAGGCCTCAGTGAGGCTTGCTCTGAGCTCCACTCCATCCTTCTAGGCAGTCAGTTCAGCTTGGCCTCAGGGACAAAAGCAGGTAGAGAAAACTGGAAGGTCAGTCCAGGGCAAACCCTGGAGAGAAAAAGCAGAAAGATCTACCAGAAACAGCATCTTCTAACGGGAGGGCAGAGCTGTTTGGCCTTGGAGATGTGTAAAGAAAAAGCTGCCTGAATGCAACCCAGTTGCCCCTCTCCCTGGCAGGGTCTGTGCAGGCACTGACTGCATTGCCACCACTGCAAAGACTTGGAAGGGAGAGCCCTCCACACAGCCCTGACCCTGCTCCACGAGGGTGATAACCACATGCCTGCCAACAGTCCAGGGCTCTCACCCAGCACCACTGCTCTTCATACCTTTTAACTAATTTCCTGAATTCTTAAGGATTATTTTTTGTGAGCTGAGCAAAGGACTAGGATTATGTGTGGACTTTGAGGTTTACAAGGTTTGGTACAGAGAAATAGATTGCCTTCTTGATTTGCATTCTGCTGTAGCAACAGCCTCTCACTTTGCAATGGATGAGAACAGAAGATCAAAAGTCTATTTTGAGACTGTCTGAAATTCACTCTACAGATGTTGCTCTTAACATGATGCTTTTAAATTAAATCAATTTATTTTTAATTTCACACACATATGACATTGTTTCTAGAGCTTGTGAATCACAACTCCAGCTGAACACACAACCTCAAATCTACATTGAGAAAAATAAACCTTATTTAGTTTTTAATTTTAAAAAGTAGATCCTGTACAACAGACATGTTGCAGAACAGTTTTTCAGACTAAACCTAGCTAACACAAATGCTTACCTAATGAGAATTTAATAGGTGTAAAAGCTACAGTACTGTGCCTTGATTCACAATCAGTAACCAGGATAAAACTTTCCAGATTGGTTCCCTGAGCTAGATAGTTCCAGGTAGTTTAGGAGTCCCCACGGACATCCAAAGTTATCCATGAAAACAAGTGACACTTTGAGATTTTAATTTGATATTATTTGCTGTGCTTGCATATGTAGCTCTCAGTGGATGAAATTTAGTTTAAATGTCATGGCATTATTAGGATTTTTTTTTTAAGAGTGTCCCTTAAAAGCCAAAAAAGAGCCATCTGCTTTGCAAACTCTTAATTTTTAGTGTCCCATGTGCTTGTGACTCCTCAAAACTTCAGCAATTTTTCCCCAGGCATTTAAATATTAATTTATTTAATGTTGACTCATTCCACTTAACACGCTAAATTAAGAGAATATTGCAAAGTCACCTTCACATAAAACTAAAATAAAAAATTCCAAGAGATGGGAATGTGCCTATCTAGCTGCCCCTTTAGATTTGAGCAGTTGGTTAGGACGTGAATCCTTGAGATGTCAGGGTTTGTCATCCTGACTGAAAGAGGAGTATTTGCATTTTGGTACGAGACACTGCAAGAAATGATGCATTTCTTAGCTGCAAGGTGGCAAAGGAGGGAAACTGAGGGCCTTTGAAGCAGCTGTGCTGCAGGAGCAGGCCCCACCACCGTGGCTGGCAGGAGAACCTGCCCACACCCTCACATGGAATCAGCAGCAGCAGCTCCTCACAGGCAAAGGAGGTTCCTGGCTGGCTCACTGGCCAGACTGCCCTGGGCTACTGGGACAGCCTTCTAAGCCACTGCTGCCATTTTTACCAGTTGCTGCTGGGTATATGACTGGTTGGAAAATTTCTGACAGAATAATGTTTCCACTAAAGAGACAGTTCTATTAAAATTGACATATTTCAAGGAAAGGATGACAGAGTTGATTCATTTGGACTTCTCCCATTTGAAAAATGAGGCTTTTCATTTCAGTTTTCTGCCATGAAAACAGTTCATCTCAACTTTTATCACTTTGATTTACTGTGCATTTAAATAATAAATGTGCTGCTACATACATATAATATACATACATAGTATTCTGACATTACAGTGACCTAGTGATTAAACCTTATGGAAAAGGTTTCACAATGCAACCCTTTTGCTAGCAGATTGCTCTGCAGTTTCTACATCCTATTCATAGGAAGTTTGAAAGATGAGGCTTTAAAAAACAAACCGAGAAATCAGATTTGCCTATGCAATGCAGCCAGTCAGGTTCCTGAGCACCTCTGGATGGGAATCACTGACCCAAGCTGTCAGTCACGTTCTGCAGGACAGATGCCTGGAGGAGGCTCCGGATTTCCATGGGCTTGATCACTGTCCCCAGCTAATCTAAGAGGCCAATGTGACTGTTGCTTTCTTTCCTCTCCACTTGAATCTGTCAGTACGCTCTAGTCTGATAGAAACCCAGGGCATGCAGGACTGACCACAGCTGATCATCAACCAGCCCCCATGTCCTTCTCTGCCCACTGGCTCCCAAACTGGGATGCAGCTCTTTAGTTAGTGGCTGCCAGACACAGCTGCTAAAAATGTGATGTCACAGCAAAGCTGCAGAACCCAGCAATGTGGGTATAATTGAACAATTGCCAGTGAGGTGTAGGACATTTCTCAGGAAACTGATAAGCAGCTGGGAGGAGTTAATGGCCCACATTGTAGTTGGCTCATTAGATGAGATCAGCCTCCAGAGAACATTCCTGATGGGAGCTGGTGTTTGAAATGAGATGAAGCTGTATTTTGTTCTCTATATGCCTACCTGTTCGTTCTCATATGTCTTATGAGTTTGATGGTGATTTCTTTCTCTTTGCCAGAATGAGCCAAAGGGGTCCTAAATCTCATCCACAGGCCCTGGCAGAAGTCCTAAAATCACCAGGTGGGAGTAAGCTGTTCCTGCACAGCCTCATTGTGCTAACTCCTGGCTCATGGGTCAACCCCAGATTCCCTTACTGAGTTCCACACCAGCATGGGAGTTTTCTCCTTTACCATACACAATGCAATAGACTATGAGAAAAGGAAATGCAGGGAGAACAGCTTATGATACCTTCTAAACCTATTCAGGGAAACTTCAAGGAGTTGTGTAATGTATAAACTAAAATTAATTATTCCTTACAGGGAGATGTTCCACAAACTGCTTCTGAGGGAAGAAAAAAAAAAAGAAATAAGGCAAAAAAAAAGAAATAAGGCAAACAAGCAGCTATTTTTGGAGGACATAAAAATATAGTAACAGAAGTTATTGATGGGTATACCCTTGTTAGAGAAGCTCAATAGCATTATCAACTCAATCACATCCCCAGTCTTTTACAGCTTCTCAACAGTAATGGCAACCCAATAAAAAGAGATTGCATACAGTTTATGTCACTTTCTGTACATTTTAAAGCTATTTTATTTTCTACTCAGAGGGGAAATACTTTCTGAGAACATCATACTGAAAAATCAAAACTCGTCTTTCCAGCTTTTCTCCTAAAATGTTACAGAGACATCTTTGGGATTCAGCAGCTTATTCAATGTAAGCAGGTCCTGCTGAGCTGTCCGCTGGGAATTACCTGAAAATAATTTCTTATGGAACTCCACTGACAGTGATAAAATTACACCAAAGGTGAGTTTGGTCCTGCCTACAAGGAGGAAGGACAGAATCACAGTAGGTGTTGAGGTACTTGCATCTGAACATATAGTGGTTTGGAATTTTTCTCTTTGTATCTGGGCTGAGAACATAAGGGACAACCATTAAGGACAGAAGAAATTAACAAGACAGAGGCTAAGGGCAGCTATCCAGTGAGATGCAGTCATTATCTACGTGCCCAGAGCACTCGCCATGAACTCATTAAAAAACCTTACTGTTTTGTAGCTGGTGAGAAATGCTCATTTGAATTACTTTACAGCAACAGTGCTTTTTAAATTAAACGTTGGATAAATGTAGGTTCTGTTGTAGAAAAATTCCACTTAATAACTGGGCTGTCTCTGGAAGACAAGAGGTTTCAGAAGGTTGTTTTTGTTCAGTTTCCTTGCACTGGTAGTCTTGGCAAGAACAGAGAAATTGAGCAAGGCTGGCCATATTCAACAAGACCAAGGTGGTCGTGGAAGGCAGAGCAGACTCTGGGCACTGGGGCTGTGTTGGACTGAAGGGGGTGTAAGCACTCAGTTGTTGCACCCTTTGTATGAGGAGAACAACAAGCCAGCCTGCCTGAGCCTAGCAGATTGCACGAGGAAAGCTGCAGATGCAAAAGGAATGTTTTATTGGGTGGAGTTTTGACCCTCAATAAGCCAACCAGGTATTAAGACTGGGACTGTGGACTACTCTGCTGATGCAGTGGGTTCTGTATATTTATGTATATGACTGTATTGTATACTTTCCAAATAAAGCTGTTTGCCTAAAAGACTCTCGTATGATTCTAAAAGGTGGAAGAATGACCCTGAAAAACCATTAGGAAGGTCACAGATTCAGTCTCTGAACCATGAGAATAGACACATTTTTGGACAACGAAGATTTAAAGAAAGACTTGAGAAAACTGAGTGTGGCTCTGGCAGTAACCACTGACATCTGGTACAAAGTCACGAAATAAAAAGGGAGAGAGTCTGAAACATATGACCTCAATGAAATAGCAGTTCCTGTGGCATGGTAGAATAGTATGAGATAAATATATTTACAGCAAGAAAAGGGAATAGATTGCTCACTCCTCTCAGGATGCTATGAAATACAACATAGTAATATTCCTCTGTCTTAAACTTTGTAAGTGTATTACAAGTAGAATGACGAATTAATCTGAATAAAATATTAGTTTAAGAGACAAATAATAAGAAATTGGTTACTTCGTTCTTTTTGTTACACTGTCTCATGCCACTTTTATTGTTCCTCTTCCAAAGTGCAAGAAGGCCTCAGTATGTGTGTAATGACAAAAACCACTTTGGATTTAGAAACAAAATTCTACCCTTGTAGCAGAACAGTCATTCAAAACTGCAATAAATTATATATCTAGTATGATAAAACAGTTCTGAGAGTAGGTAAAGTGAGGGCTTGAGACTTGTCTCTGATTTTTTTTTATTTCTTGAGTGCTTATGAGGCTCCCACTGCTGCAGAACCTAAAATGCACCACTTTAAGAATTTATTCTCCTAATACTTAGATGGTGTTAGAGAGCTAAAGGACAAAGTCCCTGATAAGTGACTAGTCACTTCTAGACTCCTAGAGTCCTGATGGTGCTCCTCAAATTTCTTTCTTAGATCTTTGAGAAATTAAAAAACTATTTTTTCGTTTTCACAGATAAGTTCCCTGGAGTTCTGCTGCTTTTTAACTCCAGAGAGAGTTCTTTATCTCACAGGCTCAGCAAATTTATTTAAATTGCCAAATTGGACAGTCTCCTCAATTTAAATGCTTCTTGGCCATAGTGAACCAGATCTAGCAGCCATCCTCAGCACATTCTGCAGAAAAGATATACAAAACTAGATTTGACCCCCCCCCAAAAAAAAAAGTTTTGGAAGCTGCAGTTGTTCAAAGTTAACAGAGAAAAAAAAGGAAGAAAGGGGAGAATGATACTGAGTATCCCTTTCTTATAATTTGAACACATACATATTTACTCCATCCAGTAGCAAGGAGTGTCCTAATTACTAGTTAATTCAGATATTCAGATTAGAGTTGCTGTCTCTAGCCTTGGGATACACAAAACCTCCCAACCACTGGATCTCAGCTAACATAATACTCTCAATCCTGGCTTTCAAACGTGGCCCTGCAGCATACAGATGTGAATTCACTGGACAGAAAGAGCACATTATAACTTTCAAAATCTCAAAGCAATAACTTGAATTTACTCCCCTAAAACCTGTTAATAATTATTTGTCATCCAATAATGAATGAATAAGACCTGCCTGGTGGAGATTAGCTCATACTGGTAGGACTCAGGGATGAATGTTTTAAATTAAAAAGAATTATGCCTTCTGAGTCTTTTAGGGTCCCAGCTATGGGAAGTGATTTGGTACTCCAGATCACCTGGCCAAGTGGTCCAAGTAACGCCTGGAGGGCAATATCAAATGTGATTCAGAACATGGCAAAGATTTAAGATCCAAACTTTTGTCCTATTCGCAGCTCAATGCTGAAGCTATTGGAAACACGCCACCAGAGTGCCAGCTTCCCCTTGGAAGAGAGGTCATCCAAGGTTTTTGCAGTTTAAGCACCAGATTCAAGACTTTGATTTCAAATGGTCATGGAAAACCAAAGGTGAGTCCTTTCACAGCTTTAACCCTATATGACTTTTCAGCTGTCCCAGCTGGGTAGGAAGCTGAATGCAAGGCTACATGCCAGCTACAGAAACTACTACTTTAAGAATGAACTATGCTGTTCACTCTGAAGAAGAATTACCTCATTTATAGTTAGCCACATTAAAGTTAGATATCTGATCTTGCCATGTACATGTCTTCTTATTTGTTGGGAAGAGAAAAGGGCTGAACAAATTACTCTTAAGCAGTGCCTGAATGTTTTATGGTAAGAACCTAGGTGGATGACTTGGAATAACTTTTGGATGGCTACATCTGGATGGGACAGATCCCATTTTTTTTGTGTTTAGCATTATCAAGAGGAGACACTAAGGCAATACTTTCAAACACCTGATTTTCATCAAGAAGACTACCCCTGACACATCAGTCATACGTATACTTATTTAGGCCAAGAGCCAAATGATGCAGCCATCCAGCCAGGATGCCTCCCTAGCAAGAAACAAGCCTTAGCTTAGAAATGGCAATAGGTTAGATAGCTGCTTTATTTTTTTTTCTTTTCTTTTTTTACTATTAAAGGACATCAAAATGCTTAGGGAGCTAAGAAATAAAGCTTGAAATACGTGCAATATACCTCTATGAGCCTTCACCAGACAAAACAGGAGGATAGGGTGGGCTTGTGTTGAACTTTCACACATGGTTTGCTTATAATGTGAGAGTAACTGTCAGTGACAGCATTTAGCTGGTTGAAAAAATGTGGTTTTCCAGCGTCTTCTCGCAAAATTATGTTTTCCACCAAACTCCTTAGGTACCGAGTGTCTCAGAATAGAGCAAATGGATTGCCAAAAACCATGAAAACAAAATGACTGTCACCACTGATTAATGAAAATAATACGCATGCTAGTAGGCGTGCACTCACTAATCACATTTTCAATATACAAGCCCTAATCTTGTATTTACATTCAAAAATACTTATTTTGCATAAAAAGGAACAACAAAAGAAGCTGAAAGTAAATACTCTGTGGGAGAACACAGTCTGCATCTCGTCTGCAACAGCCTGTGTCTGAACTGAAGATGCAACGGTAGCAGTCTCCAGCTGATACCGGATTCCTAGTGACTGAATGGGGTTATACAGAGAAAAGATTCTGATGTTTCTTACATATCATCACAGTCTTGAATTCTCCAGACTAGGAAAACATTGCTTTGATAAAAGTGACAGATAACAAATTGATGAAAGTTAAGCATGAGGAGTAACTCTTTCTTCAATATTTTTGCAACATTAAACCCTCCAACTCTCTAAAAGAAACACAGGAAGGACAGGACTGCTGTAATTCATTGTGTTGTGCATGTTTAGACACCAAAAATTGTACTCCAGACAATTCTACTCCAGACTCCTGCTTGCAGTACCAGGTTCTCTCTCTTTCTTCTCTCCTAGCAGCTTCAGCAATTTCCAAATGCTGGGCATGTCTCCTCTGTAGCTAGAAAAACAACGACAGCCAAGCACACAGAACACTGGTCATTGTCTCCTCCATCTTTTAGCCCTGGGCCCAGTTGGCAATTGCACCTCTCTGTGCAGATGGTGGCCTTCTCACTCCTCCTGCAGTCCTTTCTCTTCCTTGGTTCTGACTGCCAGCTTTCTGGTGAGAATCTAAATTAATTTATCTAGCAGAGTGATATCACCTCGTTAGTTCTATCATGAAGCCCTGCTGAATGGAAAATAAAAGGAAAGGAGTCGAGCCTGGAGAAACACAGTGGGATTTTTCCTTCATTCTCTAATTTCTGCCAGAAGACTATAGGTGTAAGAACCCAGGTAAATGATTTAGATTTAATGAGCATCCAATCTGCAGCCAAACATATATTTGTATGGCACCTAGCAAGAGCCTATTTTTTTTGTTTTTTCGGTAGTTGGCTGAAACTCAGAGCATATGGAAATGACAAGTACTACGAGCTGAACAGTCAGTGCTTCTATAGCTGGCTGGACCACTCTTGACATTCAAAATCAGACTTCCTTTTCACAGTGCATCCAAACCAAAATGTCAGATCTAAACTTCCTCTTGAACTTTGCAAAGCTGAAGCCTGGTGCTGAGCTCAGCAGTTGCAGACCAAGATGAGCAAACATGTTGGAAAATCTTGGCTTGGCCTGAGTGGCTGAAAACCAAGCCTTATGTTGCTCATGTAACTGCATCCAGGGAATAAGGTCAGGGGTCTGGTTCTCCTGGCCATTATAAAGTACCTTTATCTCTTAATTACATCAAGGTAACTGCCTCTGTGAGTCAAAGGGACAGAAACAGCCCTCATGCAGAGGGGTCACAGTATCTTCCCTCCTGTGTGCCAAGGTTTCTGCTCCCACTGCACAAGCCAGCGAGAGACAGCCATGAGACCAGCTGTCTGCAGCACCGCTGGGATACACCACCACAGCTTCAGATTAAGATGGGCATCTTCTCCTTTCCCCTGCCTTTGCAGCATGATAAAGTGAACCATGAAATGTTAGCTATCAGGTTATCACCACCCTCCCAATAAACCTACGTCCACATTCACTGAGATTTTTTTAACTATTTGAGATTTTTCTTTATTTTTAGCCCCCAGACCAGTACTGTGAAGACTTCAGTTACTACAAAATCATGAACTTGACCTAAGAGAAACTCTGAGAGTACATGATTGCCAGCAAGACTGTTGTACCCGTCCTCTGCTAGTGCCCACAGCCAACCCGAGGTTGTCATGAAGGAAGTAGCTGGTTGGAAATGGAGACAATGTGAGTCTTGTATCATGAGTTCAGATGTCTTTTGGCTATAGACATAAGGAATCTACTCTCACTTCACATAAATACACATATATAGTCACTGTCTTCTTCCCAGCATCCAGGTTGTCTGAAATCAAATTAGTGAGGTTTTCGCTATTGTTGAAAACCTGTCATTTATAGCCACTTACTGCAAGAAGAAAACAAGAGTCTGCTTTTTTGTTCATAACTCTCTGAGGTGTGAAGCATCAGAGGAACAAGCTCGGTTACACTGCCAGCTATTCAGCCATGCAAAGAATCAGCTTTGTGAGAAATTATACAATTAAGTCTGTTTTTAAATTGGCATTTAGAGAAGAACTTCAAATTCCTCTGGTTTCTGTTTAAAAGAAAAGACTTTTATATTTTGCACAGTGGTACTTTTTAGTAAAAAAAAATTATTTCTCTTCCTTTTTAAAAAAAAGACGTTTCCCCAATTTTGTTGAGCTCTTCTAACTTACAAGGTAAATGTTCATGAATATTCATCTCAAGTGGCAATTTTTCTCTGCAATGTTTTTGACCCAGACAAAAAGAGAAGGAATATTAAAAGTCTAAAGTTATTGCTAGAATTTTTCATGGGTGAATATCTCAGGGAAAGTCAATACCAAGTAAAGATTCTGTATTTCTAACACAGATTGATTTTAAAGCTGGCTTCCCAATAGAAATTGTACTGAAGGAATAGTAGAGAAAACACAGGCCAGAAACAAGGGAAATAATTAAATTTTGAATAAGAAGGCACTGGAAGAGCTAAGGTCATCCAGGGACATAAGGGTAGAAAGCCTGGGAAAGACAGTGAAATGCCCCATAATTTGTAATTTTCTCTTTTGAATAGTTAACAGTTAAAAAGACAATATTGATTTGGTTTGACCTTAGAAAAAATACTAGCTCTTCTTTTGTGAAAGATCACCATTATCAGCTCATTAAAAATCTCACCAACTCAAGTACCAGTGAGCACAGTACTGCTCTGACTTCACAACAAATTAAAATAAATACTGAAGGTCTATCTTCCTCTACCTTTTGGTAGAATATTATTTTCTCAGTACTTAAGATTAATGCATTTAAGTGAGAATTAGAGATGCCATACATGCACACATGATGAGATATAGCAGGTGGGAAAGGAGTGAAAATTGGATATGGAAGGTGATTGATGGCCTGGACTACATGTGGTCCTCACTGCTTTGAAGAAGAGTAACCAGAAGCAATGTTTACCCAAGCTGGGAAGCTGGGAATGCTTTTTGGGTTCACTTTTTTTTGGTGAGTGGCATGTGTTTGGAAGTCATCAAGCATTACCCTATGGCAAATATAGAAATCAAAATGTCAATTTTATTTGGTTGCTGCTTGAAAGACTCTCCTTTTCCTGTAGAAGAAATAATGTGTTTTTCTTTCCCTTCTTTTTTAATCAATAATTAATTTTTAGTTTTAGATTACATAATCCTTTAAGACTTTGTTGCTCTTTTAATTAGTCTGTTATCACTCTTTTAAATAGCATTTTTGAGCAATCCTGCATGTCCTTTAATCCTGTCTGTTCAGTGTCTCTTCTGTGACTTGTTTTCTATACAAGTATTTTCCAAATGAAAACCTTTCACCGTCTTTTGAGTTTTAAATTATCCCTTCTGCACCAGAAAGAAATCACAAGCCAGTAAGTATGTCAATTCTAACCTTCTCAGGTTTTGCACTCTGTGAAATATTGCAAAACATCAAAAGCACTTGAGCAGATGTTTTAAAAGCATGCAGAGAATATAAGCTAATTTTAAAAAAATGTGCTGTTATTGGTACATCTAACAAGCAATACCCTACCACGACCTTTTAAAGCATCAAACACCTAGTGAAAAAATACCAAACCATTTTCTTCTTGTCTTGTGTCTGGTTTCTCTCAGTGAAGGAGGGGGAAAAGAGAAGCTGTTACCTTAAAAACACTCCCTTAAGAGGCACTCAGCAGCTGCAGTTGTGCCCTAATATCTTCATCTAAATTAAACTGCAAATTTCTGCAATTACCTGAAGTGGTAAATACTGACTTTTAAAGCTTATCTAGGTCTTCTGTAAACTACTTTTGTTTTTCTGCTTTCAGTGAGTTCTGTTTTCTCTTTAATCTAAAGGTGAATTAATTATTTTTGGCTCTAACTGTGAAGCCATACAAGATCTACAGATTTTAGGAGAAAACCAATACAAGACTAAGGGTAGGCTTAAGACAGGATTTTCCCAGGAACCTGTTTCTGGTGTTTTTATTTGAGACTGAGCATATTTTATAGAATGATAGAATCATTGAGCTTGGATAAGACTCCTAAGATCAAGTCCAATTGGTTACCCAGCACTGCCAAGTGCACCACTGAACCACATCCATGAGTGCCACATCCACAGACCTTCTGTATGCTTCCAGGGACAGTGATTCCACCATTTCCCTGACCATTTTTTAAGCAAAGAATTTTTTTCTAATATCAAATCTAAACCTCCCATGTGGCAACTTGAGGCCATTTCATCTGGTCCTCTCACTTATTACCTGGCAGGAGGCTGACTCCCGCCTCACTAGAAGCTCCTTCCACGTAATTCTAAAGAGCTACTTTGGGCTCAGCTACAACTGTCAAAAAGATCCAGACTTTCAAAAACCATTTGCACTGGGCACAGAAATTCTGAAAAAGAAGATCCCTGTAGGAGGCACAAGTAAAGTAAACATTGGCTGTGACACAGCATTCAGAGCAGCTCGGGGTGATAACGCTGTGAAGCAGTTTGCACATACATATATAAGTGTGTCACGGTGCAATCTAACTAACTTTGTGCTTTACTTGGGGAAAAGGCTCTGCTCCCCAGCACACACACACGCTGAGCCCTGCAGACCACGCTTGCCAAAGGGGATCCATAGGCATGCAGGTTGTAGGGGCTGCCCTGTAGCTGTGGCTGCCAGCATAAGGCTGAACTCTTCTTCTGAAAAATGACCAAATCCAGAAGAGGACATGTAAATGGGCTGTAAGACATAGACCTTGCTCCTACCCAAGCTGGCACCCACCCTCACCAGTAAGGGTGATTTCTTCTTTCCAGATGCACTCTGATGCAGAGGCAGCAAACTGGTTCCTCTGCTGCTGCAGAAGAGAAAGCTCTATTCTAAAAACAGTCATGGAGCTGTACTGAGCTTTAAATGAGTTGCACTTTGTGTACATACTTCTTTTGCTTTCATATGTTTTTTAAACTTGAACACTTGAAGATTTTTCTTTTTAAACTATTTTATTGAAGTATCTTCCTGCTCTACTGCTTCCCCATCAGCTGAGCAGTCACCAGCCCTTTTACCATGCAAGCCACACACACAGCAGACTCTGGATTTGTGGCTGGGAGCTAACCTCCTTCTGATATCTGTGGGAAGATTCTAGTAAGACTTTGACAAACTGGTGCAAAGCTCTGTGGTCTGATTTGCTCCAGGTTAGTGCATTCTACCCATTTTGAAGCCTGTAGCCTACTTTGCCTGTATCATACATGACATGAACACCAGTGGCCTCCCCTCCAGGCAGGGCATCAGCTCAGCAGGCTGCTGGCTCAGCTTACATCCTACATCACATGTTGGATTTGCTGCTTTGGGTCTGATCTGAGTTTAAAGTTCACGTCCTGTGGGTTTAAGTTTAAGGCATTTTGTTGTTGTTTGTCAAGTCTGAGATATTTTCCTCCCTGATGTTCATAAACTGACTTCTTGTTATCTCTAGTTAAAAGCCCACGATCCCTTGCTAAAATCAGTGAGAACAATTTTAAAATATTGCTTATATGTTTTGAAGAATATAGTGTATTTTAATCCACATCTTTGTACGTAAGTGAAAATCTGTGAAATAAACCAATTATCTGGGATGCCAACATTTCTGCATTCATGACTTGTCACATTAAAGAATCTTGGTTTTCCCCATTGTAAACACTCACCACTTCTCAAGAAGCCAGGCATCCAGAAAACCTCTAAATACATTTTGAATATTTAAAACTTGTTTGCATTAAGATCTCACTCCTTCAGTTCTGTATCAGAGCTCTCTTTCATTTTAGCAAACTTCTGATACAAAGTCTGTTTTTTCTTCTCCTCCTTCTGCTTCCTGCATCTATAACAATCTTAAGCTCTTCAGCACATGACCTGTCTTTCCATACTGCCATGCTGTCCACAGCATAGTCTGAATGCTGTGGCTGCACACAGCATGCAGGAACAGAAGTACAAATCTTAGCTGTGCCCATATCCAATCTTCCCTGGGACCACTCCCAATTAATAGCACCCTGCTGCAAGGTTCAGTGCTGAGGACACAGCTCTGACATTGCAGGTGTACTATGATTTTGGCAAGAGACCTACTAGCTGGAGAAAAAAAAACCTTCAAGAAGGTCAATTATTCTTTCTCCAGACTGGTTTCCTGACCCTGTCCTACACAGATATGGCTGTGTGGTATCATTTCTTATGTTAAACCCTAGGAAGCTTTTGTGTGATTGCAGGTGGCTGACAACGACGTCAGTGAGCAGCCAGCTGGCTTTTCCACGCTGCCATTCCTTGCTCTCTTGCTGTCCCTGTGAATGTGCTGTAGTTTCACTAGACATGCTGGCCCTGAGTATCTGGAATATTATAGCTCTACAGTCCCCCAAAGACAGAGACACCACCCCAGCTACAAAGACAAAGCTTGTGCTGTAAGAGGTGTCAAAGGGAAGAAGACATATCATGTTCTTGTTTAACAGGGTTACACAAATAGACTTTATGACATTTTCTTTGTGTGTGTGGCAGGATTGTCCCCCCTCCTGTCTACCACAGATAGTTGGTGCATATAGAGATAACCCAGGCTGAAAGGCTCAGCAAAGGGTCATCTCTGGTGCCAAAAGGGCTCAGGTCTCAGCTAAGAATCAACATCTTAGTCTTGAGAGCAGATGTGGGAAGAGATAAAAGAAACAGTCTTGAGTAAGAGACACTGTTTTAAAAACTATAAAAGACACATGAATTATCACAGAGCCAGAAGCCTCCTACACACACACACCCCCTAAAAATGTTCAAGACTTCTCCCTGGAGTTTGGATGCAAATCCATGGCTACTTCTCTGGGGATTGAGGGAAAGGATCTCGATGTGTGTCCCACCACCAATTGGATGGTAAAACACATTGAATCCTAAGTTATATTATTTCTTCACTAGCTGTAACACTGATAGGTACATTTAACCCCACACTGTATGTACCTACTAGTAGTTTCTCTTTTTACCCTTATTCTCATGTAGTATTAGTTTAAGCCTTATGTCTGTTAGTTTTCTGTCTATGAAATCAAAAATTCATTCTATAATAGACTGTATCAGCCATTAAAGAACTTGCAAATAAGAGTGAGTTTTGGGGTGCTGGCCACCTCAATAAAGCTACTGCCTGCTGCCAGAGTCCTGGGCAAAAGGCAAGGACTTATCTAAACCCCCACATCCATTTGTAACAGTGTGGTCAGCAGCCTATTTAAACTTTTTCTTTTCATAGGCATTTTGGCAGTGCTGACATTAAGGCTTGTTAATTTGGCATCCTGTGTTGCCTGTGCACTGAGACACGAAGAAGGTTTACTCTTCAGCTATGCTGCCTGTACATGTGGAGAATCAGCAGGATCTGGAAGGCATGACATTCCCTGCCAAGTTACATAAACCAGCCCTGAGGCACCACTGCTCCAGAGGCAGTGGGCTGTCGGTCACTGCCTGGAGAAGTAATTTTTTCTGCAGTCAACTCAGCAGAGCAGAGGGCAGGGAGCCAGTAGTCCAGAAATATTAGAAACAATTGCTGCAAGAGAATTTTAAAAGCCATTGGAAACTTTTGAAACTAGATCATGCCAAAAATAAGACAGAACAGCCTAGTACTTAGAGGAGATGACTTAGAGGAAGTGTGTACCTCTCCAGAGATTTATCACTGATTCACATCTCATTCATTCTCTCCTCTTTCCTCAACATCTTCACAATTTCGCCTTTTGGCAATTTTCTGGAGATAGGGCATGACCTATGAGCAAGAGACAGCAGAAAGCTTTTCCCCTGGCTAATATTGTGAGACAAATATTGGTAAGACTTTGCTGGATATTTGTCACTGGCCAACCCTCCCACAAGTTCCAGTCAGGGAGCAGCAGGAGACCCACAATGGCAGGGCATTAAATCAGCCAGAGCCCATCACACTGCTCCTGTCTGGCAGATACCAGAGTAGCTAATAACACAGCAACTCCTCCCTTCAAACACACAAATTAACTTTAGAAAAGCAGCTCTTTAGGAGGTGTAGGGGCATCTGACCCCTAGCCATGGCATGTGCTTGGCTGCACTGCCCCATGGGCACAGCCCAGCAGGGCAGCTCTGGCCACACTGCAGGAAAGGGCTCTGCTCATCCTCTGGATCAGCAGGGCCACTCTCAGGGCTGCACTGTGGCTGTGCTCACTCAGCCGGAGAGAGATTGTAGATATAACAAGTAAGTCTCTGAAGAAAGGAATGTAAACATTAGCCATGTTTTGGGACAATATCCTTGAGTTACGTTAATGCTAAAACTACCAATGGAGTCAGATAAATTACCGTAAGACCAATGAGATTTAATCGCAGCGATGTATGATATAAAAACCGCGTGTTTCAAATAAATTTTGCTTATTGCCGCCAACTGAATTGGGGTGAGTTTTCTGCCTCTCTCTCTAGCTCAACTGCAACACTGCACTGGCATAGCATCCTTCTCTGGACAGTCAAATGCTGTTGACATCATTTGCCAGAGGAGGATCACGTCCTGCTGACTCCAGAGGATCGACAGAGACCATGTTACTGCTGGCCTCTGATCTTGGATGTGCTATAAATGGCCTCATAAGAGTTTAGGGACCAGAAGAGAAATCTGTAATATCCTTACCCCTACAAACTTCTTTTTTCCTGCTGTACCTTCCAATTCAGTGTCAGAGAAACCAGTGTCCTTTACTCCCATCGCGATCTTGCACAGAGAAACATTGCAGTTACCACCAAACCACCAGGACACTGAAGGAATAGGAGGCCCCCTGCACTTACTGAGACACACACAGATTTCCAGGTAGCAACAAGGAGGAAAGATGCAACACCTGCTTGAAGAGAAACTTGTATCTGAATAAGTCATGCCTTTTTAAAAATGTTTTTGGCAGTGAGTACTTACAGACTTAAGCCAACCCAAAACTGAGTGGAATTTTCCCACTGAAGCTAGGGGAAGAAGTAAAACTCATTTCCTATGAGTTAATCTTATGAAAAGCACAACTCAGTATGGGATTGGAGAGGATTATTTCAGTCAAAGTACTCTTAAGAAACATTCTCTCATTTATATTTGTGTCAGATGCGGAGTGCAGAGGAAGAAGCTCAGAGATGTGGCTGGTGGGCTGCCACAGAAACACAGTCTTCTGTTATGAATGACCTGGTGAAAAAACAGTTACCCAGAATGGCTTGATGCCAACCCATTTTCCCAGTTTTATTCCAAAGTTGTTGTCATCTGGGAAGTGTGCCCTTCTAAGAGGTCAAAGAGTTTCAAGTATTCAAGATTCAAGAATTCAAAGACTTTAAAGCATCAAGATTCTTTCAAGCATTAAAGCAGAACAGAATGCAAGTCAGAGGTGGGATCTAGCTGGACTGAGAAAGACAACTGAAAAACAACACTAGAGATTTTTCTGAAAAAAGGCTTATTTTTTCCTATGGAATATGCTTTTCCCAAGGGTGAGAAAATCCTTGTTAGGAAGTCCAGTATTTTCAGCAGACACTGTGATCTGCTATCAGTTGTGATGCTTTCATGGATTTGTCTTGATAATGCCTGGAGTATGGCACTGGATTTGGAAGAACAGCCACTCTTCTCCACCTCATCTGAACGATGAAGTGCTGAGGTGAGGCAGTAGAAGCCCTCACCAGGGAGCAGAGGACGCAATGCTCCCAGTGCCAGATATCTGTCACTCTTCAAGCTCTGAACATAGAACAGATTTCATCTATGACTAGAGGGTCCTCTGGGCCAGAGCTTAATGATTTTTTAAGTAATTCTGGATCCTCCTCAATCATGCTTTCAGTAACCATTAACTAACCATTTACCTGTTCACACCACAATATGAGGATTTTTCAGCTGTTCAACATACACACATATGCATCTCTGAATTGGATCTAATTTAAATTCCCAGCTTCCTTTTTTTTTTCTATTATGTTAACCCACTGAATATCTGCAGATGTCCTCAAAGTTTGGTAGAGAACAGTCAGTTACAGTCAATTCTGAATATAAAATGTTTTCCCTTTTGTTTGAAATGAAAAACAACCTGAAAGCCTTTTCCTGGTAATAAACCAAGCTTTGTAACATGCATTTTTAAAGGAAAAAAAATAAATTATGATTTGGAGTATTCACAACTCATCATGGTATCAAAATGAATGTGTACTCCCAAGCAAGAATATAGCTACTCTCTTTGATGAATAGGAATTGCTCCATTTTTAAGCAGGAAGTGCCAAATGAGGGAAGACAGGCTGGCAAAGCAAACTCCCAGTATATTTGCATCTGAGACTCAACCTGCCAGCAGGTTTTACCCACACGTTTTATTTTAATATTCAGCTGTGACTGATAAGTAAATCAAATTTCTCTCCTTGACTATCCTTTTTATTCTTGTTCTTCCTTATTTGTTGCCTTAATTAGTGGATCTTTGTTTTATTCTTAGACTGGAATACTTAGTCGGGGGAGGAGAATTTTGTTTTTAACTTAACACATCAAACAACAAATATTGAGATAAAGTATAGCACCTTAAAAATATTGGTCTGCAGCTTTCTCCTGCACTTTCATGCATCCTATGTTCTGTTCCTGATTGGGAACGTTTCACTTAAATTTTATAAAAAAACCCCAGAAACAAACAAGCAAGCAAAAAAAAAATCTTTGCTACTTAAACACATCTAATTTTTTACTTAGTTACTAAAACTGGCTAAAAAACCTCAATGCAAACAAACCTGATTTAATTGGATGGCAGGATTTTAACGAAATGGAGGGAAATAAGTTTTCAAATCAAGACTTACTTTCCATAAAACCTTCATTTGAAGACAGATATATTAAATGTAAATGCAAAATTTTCTCTGACAGACCCCAAGGTATTTTTCCTCTTACAGCACAAGCTCAAGTTCATGACATAGTGCAATTACACCAGATAGAAAAATCTAAAATGTAGAACATGATTCAATCAAGCACATTGTTTCTATGATTTCTTATTTTAGACATTTCTCCAATTCCCACCTGTAACTGCTTTTAAGGCTGTAGAAGTCCTGGTTCAATTTATGTGTCTTTAGAGATTTCACTGCCATACCTTATTTACACATATAATCAGCTCAGACCCCGTGGACAGACTGTGCCACCTTCCGAGAGGGAGCTCACCAGGAAATCACTGGAGGTCTGATTCATTCTGTAAAACAAGACTTTTACTCCCAACTAGCTGAAACAGCAATTAACAGCATAGGCTGTTTTTTACTGAACATGATTCTGCAGTTGGGATTTTTTCCCCAGGCTGTCAGGGAGCAGTGACCTTGGGAGAGAATCCATCCTCACATACATTGAGTTCAGTTCTTCAGCTAGGCACATCATCAGGAGAGCGTGGATTTTGTTTGGGATGCAGATGATCTTCCTTAGTCTATTCTGTTTTAACTATATTTGCAGGTCAGCAATCTCAAGATCATAACACCACTTGAAACCAATGATATTTTCAAGAAAATAGGATATTGGTAAAGGATGGAGACTCTTAGTATTCTGAAAAATCTAAGTTAGATTGAAACAGAGATACAAAAGAGCAAAGTAAAATTTGAGCTCAAACTTACTTATATTTGAGAAAAGCTTGCAAGTATTTGGATACATATCCAAGGTCTTTAGGTCAGGTTAACATATGAGACCTACAGGCCACAGACATAAGGTAGATTAATTTCTGAGCTACTGCTAAACTGTTTTCTTTTATGATTTCACCATATTTGGTTCATTGCGCCCTTCTGATTTTCCCTCTCTGCCCTCACCACCAATAAAGATTCAAAAATCTTACTCTTTCCCTGTTGTTTTAGGTAGATAATGTCTTGGCTAAGGAAAAGTGAAGGCTTTTGTTTGTTTGTTTACTTGTGGACGTTAACTAGGACAGCATCTCACAACCTGTAAGTAATAAATAACAGAATTTGTTGCTCCTCTTTAAAACTGCAGCTCATCACACTAATCTTTCACACACATCATCTTTCAATGTGCATTTTTATCAGTGTTATTTGATCTTCAAAACCTCTGGAAAAAGGACCATCACAAAAAATTTAAGCCTAATTCCAGTACAAGCTCCTATCAGCTTCAAGAGCACATTGCCTTTGTCAACTTTTGGAAATTAAGGTGTGTGAAATATAGGTCAATTATTATCTGGCTTTAACAACAAAGCTACACTTCTGTTTTGCTCTGAATGAAAAAGAGAGCTGCTAAACGCTTTTGAAATCCTGATAGTGTCAAGGGGAATACTTTATTTTATGAACCTTAATATTTATGAATGTGTTTTATAATGCAGCCCCAGCTTTTGGAAACAGTACCACACTAGGGCAAATGCATTTTTTGCAGAATCAAACAGTTGGAGATAAAAGAGGTGTCATGCTAATGCCAGGGCTATAGGCATCCTAATGACACTGAGCAACTCACAGACTCTAGAGAAAAATGACATCCCATTTTTAAAATACAAAGTCTAATGATTTAATATGTTCAAATGTGAATAACAAATTGTACGTTCCCCCTCAAGCACTCATCAGCACCCTGTATTTGTATACTCAGAAAACAAATCTCCTAAATTTATACACACAGTGTTACATTACTCCTGTGTACACTCACCCACCTTGCACATGTGAACTGGGTTGCTGCAAGTCAAGAAAACAAATCCAGCCATAATTTTCCTGTGAATGTCAAGCCAGATATGTCTCCACAGCTGTGAAAGTCTGCCTTTATAAGGCAGATATAAGAAGCACCTGCATGTACATCCTTTCCCAACTAATCCTCAAACAGGAGCTCAGCTAACAAATCAGCAGTTTGCCATGCATGACACTGCCTTGCCATCTGTACTTGCTCAGGGCTTGAAAACCTCTTTTCACATCTGCCTCCAAATGCGGCTGCTTGGGACAAATCTTACGAGAAATCTCTCCTGATCTTATTCACAGTATCTTCCTTTAGTCTGTTTAGAAATAACATTTTTCAATTAATTTTTAGAGTCAATTGCAGCACATGCTCAACAACAGATAAAACACTCCATCTCTTGTCTGTGCCTGGCAGTTCCAGCACAGCTCCACAGTTCAGCTATGATTCACCAGGAGCCACAGCCTGATGAAAAGACTGGACTAAATTTCAGTGAAGCTTGACCAAGTCTGCTGCAATATGTTTCTGGGAAGAACTGTGGTTTATGACTGAGAAAAATTGTTGATAATAGCTGAGTTTTGATGCAAGTTTTTGAGTTTTTGTACTAGACTCTAAAAACACAGACTAAAAAGCTTGGTGCTTCTTGAAAGCTGAGATAACAATATTTCTACTGGACTGCTCTTTGTTGTAGCACATGAAAGAGACCTAATATTGGCAGGTTGCCTTCTGAGGTGCTATGGACCAGAATGAGCCAAGTGCCCCTTTCATCACACAGCAGAAAAAAAACATTTTCCATGTATCACCAACAACATGTTTCTACCTTACTTGATCACCATTCAGCACAAACACTGATGACAAGTTAAAAAAGGCCACAAAAAGCATGAGCCACACAGAACATGAGGAGAAGAAATATTTAACTAAATAATATCAGACAGAGGAAAGTCAAGATGTTTGACATTTTGAATACTGCAATATTATGATGTGAAACTAACAGTGAAGTACCTCTGTTTTATCAAGGAAAGCTTTCCCCTGGACAAGTTGGACTGTCAGGATGCATCCTGCTCACCCCTCCTGCTCTATACTTATTTGTGCATAATTGTTACACAAATCTTGTATTTACACCTAAAGTATTACCTCTTGTGGATTATTTTACTTCCACAGACACAAAGACAAGATCTCATGGGTCAAAGTGTAGGTGAAGTTTCTTAGCTTGTTAAGCAGTGATGTATTAAACCCTTGCAGAAGAGTAGCAAAAAGTTGCTTCTATCACATCAGAGTTCAGTTTGGCCTAGAAATTTCAAGTCTACTGAGTATTTTTCCTCCCAAATTCAGAAAGCCTCTAGCAATCTTATACCACTGATCACTCCCTTGCAAATTTGTTCATGTGGGCACATTCCATGCAGGAATGCAGTCTTTTGCCACTTCCATTCAAATTTTCATTCCAGTTTTCTCCAGTGAAAGACTGTTCAGTCTGCTCAGTCAAGCAGCATCAGCTCTCATAACCTCTGACAAAAAAGTCGCTTTGCTAGCATTTTGCTATTTAGCATCTATTCTAAATCTTTATTTTTAAACTCAACACTAAAATAAGTCATTTTGTGTTCTGCAGGCCTCAAAGGCGGCCAAACTACTTTGGGAGCAATTTGAATAATTTATTTTGAAGGTGATGGCTGAGAGTCTTTGCATGCACTGAAAACACTGAATTCTTTCTATTCAGATATCTGCCCATGGAAGAATGTTTATGCTTTCCTTTTCCTCTCATACTCTAGATCCAGGTTAAAAAAAATAAAATGGAAGGGGCAACTCTTGTTAAGTAAAATCAAAGTTCTCCCTGTGGAACCAGATTTTATTCAGAACTGTAGTCCTAGAAATCAGTCTCACAGTGTTAGAGAAGTAAGGTGCTACCCCCCCACCACTTTAGTCCACTTCCTGGACTCGGGTACTGTTTGGGTTTTTTTCCATTCTGTTTTTAATTCACTTTTCATAATAGAGTCAGTCTTCTCTGCCCACCCTGAATTACATTTTAGTACTGCAATTAGGCTCTTAAACAATTGCAACATGATCCCCTCAGGCAGGGGACACAGCAGATCAACAGACCAATCTGTGCTTATTGTCTTGTATATCAATATTATTATGACATTGAAGCTTTTTGCTTTTGCAAAGGAGAGGTTTGCAGGAGGAGCCTAGAGGTCGTTTGGTTGTGCTTGCAGTATCACAAAAAAGAATTCACACTGCTGGTGCTCGTTTTGATTAGAAAGGAGCTCAGTCTTGTCTTCCCAGGAGGATGTCAGAGAGATTGTTTGCTCCCCACGTCCTTCTACCCCTAAGACATTGGTCAAAAAAATCTCTAACTTCTACTTGTAGAAAGAAATTTACATTTATAATTTTAAGTAGATAACAGGTAGCCTAAAAGCTCAATTTCTGTATCAGATTATTCCATCTGAAGTAGGTTTTACAGCTTCTCAAGGTACCCTGCCATATTCATATAAGGCTTTTCACTCTGAAACACTGCAGACCTTTGCCCAGAACTGGACCTGTATTAGTGGGACTGTAGAGCACCAGAAAAGATACAGTCCCTGCTGGTTATATGCTGGAACAGATTTCAGCTTTTGTTTATGCAATTGTGGGAAAAAAAATGAACTGCAGACTTATTTTTACCGGCCCAGATGCATCTACTGTCTCTCACTGGGACTGGCACAAAGACACAGTGGTACGTCCCCAAGCAGACATGATCTATCCTCAACTACTTTTCTTCTTTAAAACAAATTGACCTTTTTCTTCTTTATCACCTTCCTATTTTTAAGGCTGGGAAAGGTCAGCTCTTGCTGCCCACCAATGTTTGCCACAGATGCACCTTTAAAGCTGGGTAAGAGCAGCAGTTAACGCCAGGTTTTGGGTTCAATGCCTTCATTCAGCTTGGAGCTGAGAAACTCCTCCACCTGTAAAGGCTTTCACTGAATTCTGTTTCCTCTGGTATTCTTCCCTGAGATATGCTATGGAAAACCACCAGCTGGGAGTCCTCCCTTCAGCTGACTCAGTGCCTACAGGGGGGAGCTGCTTTCCTGAGCCCTTACAGAGCCCATCCACCCGGCCACAGAAGGACATTTAGGGTGAAGGCATTTCAACTCTGGTCCCAAAACACTAAGAACTACTTCAAATTTGCATTAAGAAAAAACAAGAATGGGACACAATATATACACATGAAACACCCTCAAGCAAGGTACAAGTAAAATACCTGAAAAAGTGAGGCACTTGGGAAGCAGCCACAGGACAACTTGCATTCCAGAGTTTTGGGGAAAGCAACGGGCAGCATGCCACATGTATGTGGGAAGTGAGAGTCAGCAGTGTTATCTGACTGGAGAATAGCGAACACAATGCCTTTTACCTAATATAGGTGCCATAAAATATGTTGGCAGCAATTTTACTCTGCTTTTACCAAAAATGAAGTGGATTTTAAAGAATTTTACAAACATGGAAGGAATTAGGCAATAGCGAACAGGACAGGACACAATGTGAATTTGCCAGTGTTAAATCAGATAAGACTGATTTTCTTCTCTGCTGAGATAATTAGTATTCACACAGTGAAAGATATGGTTGATCTAACATCAGAAAATATTTAAATTACTACCACATAGGTAGTTATTAAACTGGAGAAGATAGGGAATACCTGTGAGAATCATAAGCTGCAGGAAATGGGCTAAAGAGAGTGGCTTGGAAAAGGGTATGAAGCTGGAAGAAAAATAAAAAGGTGTGCAGCTTGTCAGCAGTTGGTCTTTTGGTCTCATTTTACATAAAGTTCTTGTTAGTGCTTGGAGCAAGCTGGTGAAGTTAGTGATCCTATGAATTTGGGAGGCACTATGGAGATGCAATAGGGTTAGACACTTGTATTGGCAGAAATGGATGACCTTGCAGTCTGGAGTAATAGAAATAGAATTGCACAAGTGAATGTCATTCCACAGAAAAAGCTTGCTCATTTCAGGATGGATATCTAAATCTTCTGCTTTACAGCATGGATATCAACTAGTAATTATGGGAGAGAAGAAAGATCTGATTGCTTCCAAGTGTGTAGTAGCCACTTCTCACTGTGATGATCAGGAAAAGCATTTCTGTAACACTGCCACAGTCAGCCATCTTTGCAGAAGGGCAGAATTTTCCCTACCAGGCCTTTTCCATACACTTAGAGAAGGAACACATCAGGAGGCTGACATTTATAACACTGTGGCAGGGCACTGTGGTGAATGGAGCACTCATCCTTTGCAAAGCCATTCTCTCAGGTTCCCAAAAATGCTAGTGGACGTAGCACTCCAGTGCCACTACTATACCAGTGACATTCAGCTTTTGGAGCTTTCTCAGTGGCCATGTCAGAGACTATTTAAAATGAGAGGAATCAGATTCTCAGGAACAAGATGTCAGTGAGAAAGTAGTGCCAGTATGTCATTCTGTGTTAGGTCAGCTGAATGTGAGCCTTCAATGAAATAATAGCCAAACATTTTATGCATCTGGACAGTATGCTTACTTTGGAACTATTTCTTCTTGGGCTCCTAAGATTTTCTCATTTGTCCAGCTTAAATAAAAGCACAGAATGTCAAAGAAAGCCAAACTGCAGGACAAGTCTTCATAAATTATTAAAGATTGGGGATGTCACAGCAGAAATTCTGTCTTTGTACCTTATAAAGCTGTCACATTAAACTTATGAAGGGCCAATCTGAAACTGGGCAACACATTTATTCTGAAATGAACTTATTAAAAAAAAAAACAACAAACAAAACCAAACAAAACCCCCCAAACAAACAATAAACCTTCCCCCCCCCCCCCCCCAAAAAAAAATCACAAAAAAAACTTGTTTCCAAGTCAAATAGAAGGTACATTTCAAACTTGGCCTTCTAGAGCACAATCACATGGTAATTCAAGTAAATCTAAAATACACCCCTAAAATTTAAGATAACTTTTTCCTTTACTTCAGAGAACAGGAGAATCCTTCTGAAACAGAGAATCCTTCTGAAATAAGAAGCTTCCTAAACACATTTGTGTCTCAAGAAAGGATGTGGGGAAAAAAAAAGCAGACCACTCAGTAGGGATGATCACATTACATAATACATTATTAAAAGGGTCCTCAAAGTGAAAGCTATAGAATAAAAAACCTTCAGAATCCAACCTGAGACAGTATTGCCACCTAGAAGAATATGAAAATATTGATAAAATTAACTAAAATATCTTCTTAAGATTACTGAGGAAAAAGCTCTTAATTTCCTAATAAAAGAAAAACCTGAATTATTAATGAAGCTGAGTTCTGACTGCTGTTGAAATTGAAAGTAGGCCTGCAGACTCAGACATCTGGCCCTGAGCATGGCTCCACTCCAAGTCTGGGAGACAACAAAAAGAGAGAAGCTTTGGCAAACAGGCAGATACACTGTTCATTGGAAATACTTCCACAGAGGAAGAGCAAAAGTTCTCCAGTTTTGTCTACCCCAGGAACACCCTATAACAAATCTCCCATGAATTATTTAATGTTTCAGAACACATCTGCTACGGGACAGAATCTGGTGAAGTGATCAACCAACAAAAAAGATTGATCTGGTTTGTATGAAACATTCTTAAAAAAAGGAAGAAACAGCTGGAGAGTACCACAGTGTTTAATCACAAACCTGTTTATCTGCTAGACACACTTTTCTGAGGTGCATGCTCAAATTTTGCAGATCCCATGCTGTCCAGACACGGCTGGATCTGAGCTCTGCTTTGTCCGCTGCACAGTGGCTCTGTCCACAGTGGGACATCACATCTTTGGGTATCAGATTAGGACAGCTCTCCAGACAATGGGCTCTTGGAGTGGCAAAGGAGCCTACCATTCACTGCCTACATTGCCATTGCAATGGGTGGAAGGGCTGGCATCCCCTCCACTGCCAAGGAAAGGCTCAGGGCTTGTGCAACAACAGGCTGTTGCTGGGGTCTGTAGCAACACTAAACTCCCCTTCCCACATCCTTTCCTCATTCAGCCTTCAAAGAAGTAGGACTAGACTTCCCAGGGCCTCTCACTGCCACATTCTATCCCAGCCCTGCCCCCCCCACCACCATTCACTTCCTACAGCAGCAGCAGAGTGGTCCCTGTCCCACATACTTATGAAAGCAAAATTCAATTTTGCCTTCCCTATGTAAAAGCCCAAACTAGTACTGAACTCTGCAGAGCCTACAGGGTTTGGTATTGAGAACTATTGTTGGTACAGTTTAATGACCTTTTGTATTTCAAAAGGAAGGATGTGACTTTCTGAACATACTTAGCAACAGAGAGAGATTGAGTCTTAGTCAAAGGCTGCAGGATATGTCATAGTCGGTTGTGAGTATCCCAGGTATTCTGGGAGTGCACTTTGGGTCAGAAAATGTTTCAGAGCTGTAACCATTGCTGCTCTCTGTGGGGCTACAGGGAAGGAAGGGCAAGTTTCCCTAAGTGCCCTGTAGGGTGGAAAAAACCCTTGTATTTCTAGCTGTTTAAAATAGGATGAGAACCTGACTTATAGCAAGATACCAAGAACATAACATATTCTTTGAAGGACTGGAAAGGTTGGGGGCAACTTCAGTTTCCTGTGAGGAAGTTTCTCCTCTTTGAGCTTGGTGGCAGTGCTCAGAGCCAGAAGCAGAGAGACTCTTCTGGAGCCCAAGTCACTGTCGCTGAGGCTTCCCAGGTAGAGAAGCAGCATGGGGAATAATACAAAGCTGCAGTCGTACTGGAATTAACTTATTTAGCAGTGGTCATGTGACAGATTACATCTATCTAAGCTCTAAACCACTTCTGATTTGAGCAGGACTGTTATTACTATTTTGAATGCATTGGGGAAATTTAAATAGAGAAAGAAAATACAGTCAATCCCTAAGGTCACATGCCGAAGTTGTGGTACTCCTTCTGCTTCTTGATTATTCACTTATATGGTACATACCACAGCTTGCAAGCTTGGGGAAAAATAACATCTGGCAGACTTGAGGTTTATAAAAATAATATAAAAAAAATTGCAAGTTATCAATAGTCCTGCAATTATGAGAGAGTTGCTAGTCATTGCACATTGTCATCAGGAGAAAAAGTCAGTGAAAAAATGCTGTAGGGGTAAAACATAAGAGTTGAGCATCAACAAATATAAAGGATAATATAGAATTTCTGCCTCTGCAGAAATACAAGGTAAACTTGCTGAATAGATACATTTGTCATGCACGCTTTACTAAGTTGTCATTAAATCGAGCAGCTAATGTCAAGGCTGGGTTCTGGAACCAACAGTTTCAGCTTCATGGCCTGGCATATGGTTGTGCAAGGCAGTACAAATTGTACAAACTACCAGTTGTAAAGGGCAGTGCAGAATAAAACTGAAACGGGCCAGCTCCCAGTCAAACTTCTAATCAGAAAGATGTTATGTTATTTTTAATTATGTTAAAAACCATAATTAAAGGCAAGTTAAATTGGTGCTTAAATCTCAGGGAGCACATTGAAAATGAAAACATACTGTAAAGCCCTGGTCCTCACTTGGTGAACTTATTTAAAAGAGGCTTAAGGTACTACTTTTCCCTGAGGTGATGCAAAGAATTGACAGAAGTTCCCTAGAGGTTAAAAACCAAACTTCACTGGTAAAATAGAATATCAGGAACTCGGCAAAATTTAAAGCAAACATTCAATCAAAATAAAGCATTTAACAAAGCATTGACAAAGCAAGCTCTAACACATCCAACTTTAAATTACCCAGATTTCAAGAGGAGGAAATTAGGAGAAGAAAAAGAGAGAAACAGAAAAAAGAGAGAGTGAAGCAAGATACAGCTATTGCCTTGGGGGCACCTTTCTGTCAGCTGCCATAAAATCCAAAGGCAACAGGGATGTGTGACCATGTGTGTCTCAGGACAACGGGTTTTATCTGCTCTGCCCTCCTGGTGGCCATCACCCCCCCACCCCAGGTGGGGCTTCCAGTCATCTGGCCACTCTGAAGCTAGACTGAGGGTCCAGAGTGGGCTGTGGGACATTGCTGTCCCTGTGCCAGTGACTGACAGCCATTCTGGGCTGGACTAGAAGCTCCAGTGGGGTGGCGAGTGAGCAGTGTGTCATCCCACCTTCACAGAACTTGTTCTGGCCTACTCCTCCTCACACACATTTCAGTTTTTTTGAGCCAATAATCATTTTCTTGTCTCTCACAGATACTGAAAGAGCTCCTTTACACCTAGAACTCAGACAAGTTGTACTGAGTTCATATACGGACATATAAATTATCATCAGCATACATGCAGAACAAAACAGCACCATCAACATGAGTAAATACTAATTTTAGGAAGCCAGGCTTCTCAGAAACATCTGAAAATCACAGATTAGCATCTACTTTCCAGTCTACATGCATCATGATTGAAAATTCTGACCCTTGCCTCTCATTTGGAACTCAAGTAGTTTGCCTCTCAGCACCACTTACCAAATTCCGACTTTTCTTCTAATCCCATTGTTGCAAGTTTCACAAAAATCCTGGTATCTCTGTGATTTATGAACACATCTGGTTTGAACTGAGCTTTTGATTTTCCCTGTAGCTTAGCAGCAGAGCTCAAGCAGCAGAACAAGGACTGCAAAGTTGATACGTGTGAATGGATGTTTTTAGGAAAGGATAAGAATTCTTTACAATTCAATAGCATACTCACCTGGATCTGGGGCTTTGATTATACTGAGATGCCAAGTGATGCAAAACACAATTTATTTCTGTTCTTTCCCCTCAGAGACCTATACTGTATGAGTGAGGATATAACTACAGGGTTTACATATAAATAACTTATTTGAAGGATATAATTAGAAACTTGCTGTGTTCTCAGTTGCCCACCTCTTTCTATCCACCTCAGTATTTGTTAAGGATTGTATAGTGGTCTCATTTTAGAATATTCCTTTGTGTAGTTGTCTATAGGAACCAAATTTGCAATGCATAGTAGCCAGATTCTTTAGCATTAGCATACATTATTTGAAACTTCTTTTCTAAGTGGAGTGTGAAAACAGTAATTTCTTCTCTTCCATACTCTTGGAGGGGGTGGGAGGGCTAGACAACTTCTCCATTTAACTGGAAGTAATCTGTGCTTTATGGAAGTTCTAGTGCACAAGGAAGGCTGCATAGTATGCACAGCTACTAACAGGACTTTTCTTGCAGGACTCCTCAACGTTGATATTACTGTTGTAATAGTAGTAATATCCAACCTCTTTTTGGGTTAGTTCAAACATAAACCAGTTATTTTTAAAGACAGGATTCCACCCCCTTCTTTTACTCTGCTTGAATAAATGCAGAGTCCTACCACATTCAACTTTTGGTTGCCAATTCATAGCTAAGACCCTTGGTAGTCCCTGAGTATATTACATAGAAAATGGATAGCAGCTCTTTCAACAGATTACAGTTCTTCTGTCCTGCTTTTTTAAATTTTTTTTTCAATTTTAAACAGAAACCATAAAATATAAGACAAAATCAGTGTACAAGGGTAGCAGGACTTTGCATATTTGCATAGTGTTCTTTTCTGAGTATATCACTACAGTAAGAACTGTAACAAAAAATATCACCATAAGCCCTAGAAAAAGGTTTTATAAAAAAGATGAATGCCTACATCATGTTAGCACCCAGCTCTCTCAAGGCAGTGCACTTTGCAGAATCAGAAAAAGATGATGAAAATCTCTACATCCTGAATGTACAGCTGCTCTGAAGCTGCACCAGCCATTTGGGCTTCTATTACCGACACAGCTATCCAGCCCCTACACGGAGAGTTTACAACCAGCATACCTCAGTAGTAGTAAATGGTAGGAGAGATGGCAAATGGGTTTAGCTAAGCACAATTGAAATTCTGCTGGGAATCTCACCCCACCAGGAAGTGTAATAGTAAAACAGCCTGGAGTGTCTCCTAGGAGTGTCTAGGAGTACTGCAAAAGTTTCTCTCTCTGCTGGAGGAAGTCAAACTTGTGTACAGGTATTTATGTGGCCCTTTGAATTCTTGCAATACATCTACATAGGGCTGTAACTTTATTCCATACTAAGTTCTTTGAGTGTATGACAGATTTCTTAGGTGGTCTTGTACAGGTGCATATAGTCTTAGAAAGAAAACTGTTTCTGCACACAGGTCAGTTTCATGAATAGCAAAGGAATTTAGCTTGTAGGAGTGACTAATGCCATAGCATCATACTGTTGTAAATTTAGTGTCACCTCTATCAATTATAATGCATATATTCCCAAAACAACACAGATACTGCATTATTATGTTTAACCATCTTCTTTAAGATTTTTTTCTTCTCTTTATGAAGAAAAGTGGGAGAAGAATGGGTACTTCAGAGGAAGAGAAATACAGATTTTCCGGAAATGCTTACAAAATATTTTCTAACTCAAAATGTTCTCTGTAAAGTTAAGAGGAACACAGGTTGCACTTCACATACTTCCTGACTGAAAAAGGAGTTGTTTATCTTTAAACAAGTCTCTGTCTCAAAAAAAAAAAAAAAAAAAAAAAAAATTTTTTTTAGTTGTAACATTGGCTTTTAGGAACTTGCTATTCTCCTCAATTGTTATTGGACTGGACAAAAGGAAACCAAGTAGATGGGCCATGTAGTACAAGAAGAACTAAATATCATTCTACAGACCTCAATTTAAGAGTCCTGGTTTTGTTTTTGAACTTCCGAAGAAGGAAGCAAGACGTGCTCGTGCAGAAATGCACTGCTACAGACACCCTTCTCCATCAGCCTGATGTCAGTGCATTCTCTCTGAGAGAAAGGGGCAGTAAAGATGCCTGTCTCACAAAAACCTTTTTGTGGAGGGCAATTGAGCATCTGTTCCAGTTGCACAGTGGACTAGACAGAAGCTCTTCCAGTTGCTTTTGCTTTTCAGACTGAAGGACCAAGCCTGAAAATTTATGGCAAATAAAGAGAAACTGGAACACTGTATGTTTATATGGCCCTGCAAATGAGCTGTGGATCATTCATCAGTGCCTCAGTTTAATACAGCATGTAGGACCACCAAAGCCATACATGTATTAATTTTGTCTGTAATTGGCTTAGCGAGAAAAATAAAGTGGAGACACTGAAAAACAAGGACTGGTGAGCCTATATGTACCAATTAAAGCAAAATTAGTGAAGAAATAAACTGGTTATATAAACCTAGAAGCTCCTATAAAAGGAAACCCCAATTCACCTTAACCCCCTTTCTCTCTGGATAGAGGGGCCAATTATTGATATTGGCTGTTGGGCTGGTTATATTGCTTATTACCAGTAGATAGCACATCTCAGCACATTCATCTGTACTTTGTCCCTTACACAGATGTCCCTTCCTGTGCTAGAGCCCGGTGAAAGAAAATGCTGTCTCTCGATGTCAACAGCAAAACAACCATTATCTTCATCTGGGTCAGGATTTCTCCAGCTGTCTACCTCTTGACTTTAACTAGGCAAGACAAAGTCAACTCTCAACTTCAGCTAGCCTTTGGACAAATAAATTTATGTATGGCATTTTGCACAGAGTAAGAGTTACAAAAAAAAAAAGAGTAAGTGAAGGGGGAACTTAAATCTAACCCAGACAGACGTCTTGCACAGACTCTCCAATCTTCTCTGCACTGGCTAACACAAAGACTGAAGCTGTGCTGAACCTTAGCTCCAAAACTCAGCTTGGGGACTCACAGTCCTAGTACTAATCCCAGCAAACTCCCAGATTGCTTCCAATTAGGAAACATTATTTTAGTGTGAGAACACAGGATCTAGAAGGATCAAATACAAGTAGAGATAAACATTGCCTCTCTTTAATTGATTAAAAGCAAGGCCTTGCCAGCTGAACAAAGTCTGATTCTGTACATACTGAGCCACCCAGGAAAAAACTTAAGCTACAAAAGCAGCCTTGTGGAGTTCCACATTAAAATGTTCTAATTCATCTCCACATTTCACTATTTTTCCATATTGAGAACACATGGTTATTTATTTCAATTTTTAATGAATTTGAAATAAATTTGCATAAGTACTTAAAAAGATTTAAAAAAAAATACATTAAATGGTACATAACTTAATAAGTACACCCAGCACACAACAGGGTGCTTGCACTACTTGTTATCCAGAAGAGAAACTCAAGGACATTCTGTACTCTGACACAGTACCATGGTTATATATGTTATATCTATATTGTACCTATAAAGGAAGTTAAACTAGGAAAAAAATCAGAGTTCAATATGACAAAAAAAAGTTGCTCTCTTCCCTAAAAGTGAGAAAGGTAATATGCATTGTGTAATTATGATTAGTGTAAATGAGCCAACTTCAAAACATTACTGAAAAAACTTAATTGATCTTTTTTTTTTGTTGTGCAGTTCTTAAAACTAATTCTTTTGGCTTGGGCTCCTACATCCTCTAAACTAGGTACCAGAGCTTCGCTGTGGCCATTTCTGAAAGTTTTTGGTCACAAAAAAGAAAAATCAAAGAGAAGGCTGTTGCATTACTCAACACAGAACCTGTTGTTTGAAATCAATAACGTGCATTCCACCAGATCACAACTATAACTGGTAACAGACAGAACATCTATGTGTCTCTGTACAGAGTTATTTTACAGCTTTCAGTTCCTCTTCCCTTTGTTAGAGAGCAGCTGTGCCAGGGTCTTCCAGGATCACAGACAGCTGCTATTTAATAGGGACTCTGAGCTGGTCACAGGACAAAGATAAGTGCTATGAGCTGTAAGTTGGAATGTACAATTCCCGGAAAGGAGGTTGTAATGATGTCGAGTTTGGTCTCTTCTGCCAAGTAACAAGCAATAGGACAAGAAGAAAGGGCCTCAAGTGGCACCAGACAAGGTTTAGATTGGATATTATAAAGCAGTAGACAAGCAGTTGGCTGCCCAGGGAAGTAGTAGATTCAGCATCCCTGCAAGTGTTGAAATGGTGTGAGAATGTGGACATGGTTTAGTGATGGACTTGGCAATGCTGAGCTACGGACTAGACTAGGTGATCTTAAAGGTCTTTTCCAACCTTAATAGGTTTATAATTTTAAGTTTTCCAAGAAAAAAAATCCTAGTAAGCAAAGATTCCTGGTGGCAATCAGATTCTTTGCACAACTTCATTACATTGCCTAGGAATGAATGGTTTTGGAGCTGCTTTTACAGGCCAGGAGGCAGTTTGACTGGAGGTACTGCTGCACTGCCACGCATCACAGTGGCAACAATGCATCACTGAAGTGATCAGCCCCGGTTTCAGTGCAGCAATGTAATATATTAAGTCTGTGGCAAGCAATCCCCTCATGGAGGCAAACATGGGAAACACACTTGTGTGCCAGGCTGCTTCAGTACCTAACTGTAGGCAGAAGGAGGAAGGAGGCTGTTTTAGTTACTAATTTAAAAGACATCTGGGGGAAAAGTACCTGGCTGATGGGGATATGTTTGTTCTACCCCTAAACTGGAAATGTCCCCATTAGGCTCACTTGAGAAAACTGGCTGTTTCTTGTTTCATTAAAGTGATTGAGAAGGAGCCCAAAACTCTGAAAGTATTGCTTTCTTGCCTGTTAATTTCCCTCAGATTGCATATTTCCAGTGTGCATATTAAATAGAATGTGGTTTTAGACGCTGATGTAAAAGTTATTTTGTGACTGGGTGTTCTGTGAGGTTAATTAGCTGTATACTATATCTGGACTCAGACCAGCAAACCTTGCTCACACTTTTCAAGCAAGATCCTCCAAGTAAATTGTGAAAAGTTACTAAATGGGCCAAATTTTATTCCTATCTAATATATCAAGCAGTTTACAGAAAATTAAAGGTCTTTACTACAAAACCTCTTCTGTCTTCTCGACTGTGTTGCATCTGTGACACTAATTATTTAGTTAAAATTGAAATTTTGAAATATAATTCAGAATTTTGTGGTTGGTTCATAAAGTCTACTCTTTTCTGGTCTGCCTCATTCTCCACACTTAGTAATAATTTTGAAACAGCGACTTGAGTTGCAGCTGAAATACAATTTCATTTACATGTAACTTATATTAAGTACAATTATATTTTATAATTACCACTTACAACTGAAAATGCCTCTTTCAGAAAATCAATAGTAATAAATTGTCAGCAATATTTTCTTTGTAATTAAGAGCAATTTGGTTAAAACAAAAATCATCCTACTAGCTAGACATGCCTTTCAGACAGTACTTGTGTACAAAATTACATCATCTGGTGCACAGGAATTTAACTCATGCCAGTTTACACTGAGCTTTCTGCTTTTGAGGTTTCTCACCATTTAATTTACCTAATTTCTGAGATGGCTGTGTACAAAAGCAGACTAAGGACAGTGCATCCTGGGCTTTGGTGGTGGTGTTTTTAACCTCAGTGCCAGCACACTCAGACATTTCAGCCCTAACCCAAGAGAACTACTTGGAAATGATCATTTGTTCCATAGCTGGGATAATTAAAATGAAGGAGGGAGGAAAAAACCAATAAACCCAAAGTAGCAAGCATTTTCTGCTAATGATTCCTTTCTTCTGTTACCACTTCAAGCCCCAGCTAGCAATAAACTCCAAAGCTGGCAGGTGCTGGAGAATACTTTCTTCATCTTTCAGATGTTCACAGGCCTTCCTAAAGGACACATTAGTGCCAAATCAAGAGGAAAGCAGGAATCACTTCGAGTACTGAAATCCCTGCTGGGAAGAGGCTGAAAATATTTTCACATTTCTGTGTAAAGAGATGTAAGTGACAAAAAATGTTAGATATATTCTGTCTCCTTCCCTTTTAACCTCAAAGCTTATTTGCTGCAATTTAACTTTAACAACAGTCATAAAGCAATGATTTAACCATTAAATAACTTGAGAGCTATAGGGAGAGGAAACAAAAATATAATTGTTGAAGCAAACTATCAAATGCTAACATTGCCGTGTCATTCAATACCAGAATGCATTAGCATGGGAAGTTTATATAGCAGACAAATTCTGTGATTCCCAAAGGTGCCTTTAATTTTTATCTCTAGAGTCCCTCCAAAAGAATATGAAGTGTCTTTGACCTCTTTTCCCAAGAAGCAGCCCCCATATTTTGAGAGATTGCTTCCATTTGTAGAAGGCTTGGAGTGTCTGCCGTATTTTCCATTTGTCTCTGAACACTTTCAGTCCTTTGCTTTGTAAGGGCGAAAAGTTTTTCTTAACAATCCAAGTAAATAAATACTCAAACTGTAAGTTATTGCCTCAGAAATACCATTCATTTGGAGAGAAGGACCTTCTTTCAGAAGCAGCTTAGCATTTTAGAAAGAGAAAAATGGTACAGTCATGCATCAGGAAAGCTCAGGCGTGTATAAGGAAGCTAGTCATATCAACATGGATAGACATCTTATATTGAGCAAATAATAACTGTTTGCTAGTTGATAAGGCTGACACAACAAGATGCAGCTTATAAGGAAGTCTATTGTGGATTATACATTGAGAGCAGTGGGCAACAACTGTTTTTACACAGACCAAGGGTAAAAAGCATAGCATTACCCCACACCTGAGCAAAATGTATCGCTTGGTTAGCAAATGAAAGAAGTAGAGGTCCTTTGACCTACCCGCATAGATTAGTCCTATCAGAGGATTGCTGAAGCCCTAATCCTTCCACTACACTTCTGATTTTATGCACTCATCATAAAGCCATTTATGAGCTGGATACGTATCCAACAAAAAAAACAAAGCCTGCTTCACAGGACAATCTGTCACATTCAAAGGAGGCAGGCTCCACGCATGGGAGGGCTCACGAATTTAAAGAACTTTCCCCTCTGCATCAGCTACATATGTGCAAGCCAACTTGCCTGGACTTGTTTCAGAAAACACGATTCAGGCGAAATAAATCCTATTTCACCATATGTAGGGCTTCTTAGAAATGAGCAGGCAAATTTAACCTCCCTAAAAGTCATACTCAAGAGGCTGAAAATGCTACCACAGTTTCTCACTGGCCTAACAACAGCTGCAAGACATTAAGGCGTGCAACGCAAAATTAAACAACCTCACTGAAAAAAACTATTACTTGCAAGAGCATTTATGCTGGTATTAAAATCAGAACCCAAAAGAAATGTTAAGTTGTGATTTTACCACTACGGAAAGAGATCAGAAAGCCCTCATGACCCAACATCTGATCAAGGAAAAGAAAATACGACAATGATTGCAAAGTTTCCTATGAATGTCTACACACTGTATTATATAATACAGTGTATGCACATGGAAGTGCTGGCCATATTGTGTCAAGACATATTTACAGGGAACAATCATATTCCTTCTTCTTGGATGACAGCAGTAGCTGGAGGGACTCAGGCATATTTGCTTTGGTTTGGCACTGCTCTCAGAGGGGTGCCCGCAGCGGGTGTCCTCTGCATGACACCCTGCCTGCTATTCTGGTCACGGCATAACACGGCATTAAAAGCTGGATCAAACGCTAAAACAGAACTTTTAACATTGAGTGCAAGAGACGAGATTGCTAGATAAAATTGAGCTAAAATGCCTCAACCTTATCACAACCAAATTGTCTTTTGACCTTCCTCAGCTTAAGCCTTTCAACAGAACCTGAATTTAAANTAAACACCTTACACAAACAATCAAATAAAAAAAAAAAAAAAAAAAAAAGGAAAAAAAGGGGATTTTGGCAGGTGAACCTTTTTTGATTTGTTTTGTGATGCATTCTGACCACTTTTAGTGCACAGACAGGGCTCAAAGCTCACTGCAGTGGGCCAGTAGGATCAAAGCATTAGATGTAAAACCTGTCATCGCCAGGAAGGTATCAGTGTGTCTTCCTTTATCCATCTCATTACTAAGCATTTTTCTCATCTTTCCCAGGAAGACAAGGACAAATGTATAGTACACAAGGATGTGCCCACAAATCAATTGGACTCATAGCATCAGGAAGGCAGACATACAATGAGAGGGTTTTACTTGCTTTTATTAATAACATTTAAAACTAATATGCAACTCTGCTAGTATTTTAATCAGCCTTAAAAATGTAATTGCACAGAACCCTTATGGTTCAAATGATGTCAATATTTCAGGATGCCCACATGCAGAGAGCTGCTACCAGCAGATAATATTGCTTGTGTTTCTTAGTAACTGATAAAAATTGTTAATTTATAAGCAGGAAGCCTCTCTGAGTCACCTTAGCTTTATGTTAAGATGCCTGTAAAGATATGCTCCAAGACATGCCATACGCAACCAAAGCACAGGTTAGACCTCTACCCTTCCTAATGGCCTATCTTAGAATAAAAAAATCAAATAATTTCAAAGGAAATAATGCAGTTAGGGATCAATGTAATTTCTTGTGTTTATTTCAATTTGCACACTTATTTTTTCTCTTCTACTAAAGGCCTGCTTGGTGCTTAGCAACTATGAGCTATCTGAACTGTTCATTACAGTCATTGCAACCCAATGAGAGATTTACAGAAAAAAATGCAAAAGGTTATGGAACAAGCACATTGGGAACTCTATTATATGAAGTCATAAAAATGATCCAGAACTAACCAGTTCATCCCATATGCTGTTAAGGATTCAGAACACTACACAATTTCCCTTTGATTCTTGTGTATGTATATTTCATATATACATAAAATACATGTGTATACATATATGGGTATGTATATATGTGGTTGTGGGGGATTTTTTTCTGTATTTTTTTTTACAATGTTCAATGAGCACATGGAGGATCTAAGTGGGTGCGTAGTTGTAGCTGATATCTAAAATAAGCTTCCAGGTAAATAAACAAGGAATCCCTGAGCCAATCCTTTAGACCTGAAAAAAAGAAAAAACTTTTCTTCCTCACAGCAGAAAAATTACTTGCAGAAAGCCAAAACTCTTTGTAAGATTAAAGAAAAACTTGGAAAAGACAAGAATCACATCCACACACTCAAAGCTGTGTAAAGCCACAATATTGAAAGCATGAGGGCAATAAATATAATCTACTGAGAAATCCTTGACAAAGGGAGCAGAAAGAGTTCAATATTGCTACCTGATACTTCAACAGAGGCAGCCCTTAGGAAGCAGAAGATGTTTGTCCAAATGAACAGAATAAAAAAACACCATGAACTCCTACAGACTAAAACCTAAACACACAGTGAGGCAGACATAAATATTTGAAAGCACAATTGATAAAAGTAATACATCCACAGAGATACAGATTGATTGCAAAGTCAATTGATAATAATGTAAGAGCAGAAATGTATGAAGAGAAGATGTAATTTCTTGCACAGCTTTTCACTCTGGGAGAAGCTGGGAAGATTCCCATGTTCCCAGAACAAAAAAAAAAAAAAAAAAAAAGCTGGGGGCCTTTTGAGGGGGTTTGTTTTTAAATGAGTGACTCAGAGGAGCTGTCTGAAATTGAAGTAACTGTAGAATAAGTTATGAAACAAATTCAGAAAATGAACTTAACAAATTGCCAAGTCCAGATGGTATTCACCCAGGAGCTTTAAAGGAACTCAAGGATGAAATAACTGAATTACCAAGGATAGTGTGCAGACTCTCATTGCATCAGTATGAGATGACCACAAAAAATGTGATGTCATTGTTTAACAAACAATTTCAAGGGAGCTTCAGGCCTCTTGACCTGTACTGGGCAAGTAAATGGCAACTTCAAATCAAAAATATGCAGAAATCATAGTCATCTGAATGATCAACTTCAGGAGTCAATAGGACTTTGAAGAAAAGTTATGCCTTGCAAAACTGTATTTTGAAGGGGGCAAGAAATTCTGTAGGTAGGACTCAAAGCTGAAAATAACTACTTCAATTTCCAAAAGGATATCTAATGGAAGTGGTAAAAACAAGCAAGTACAGCATAAAGGATGAATGTGCTAGCACAGACAGATAATTAGTTGAAAGTAGAAAATGAAGTTGGAAGTTAATGGTCATTTCTTGCCGACTAATGGTTCTACCTGAATTCGTGCTAATTCCCGTACTGAAGTACCTGAGAGAGGGTGAGAAATGGAGTGAGAAAGTTTTCTTATTTTGTTAATATTAAGTTATTAAGAATGAGGGCCAACGGAAAAACAGCATGGCCAAAGAGCTGAGTGGACAGTAAAGGAGCAGAGGAAATTCAGTGTAGGTGATAATAAGAGATGCACAGAAGACAAAGCACAATTCCAGCTTCACATAGAAACGATGGTTCTTACCATTTTGCTGACTCACAAGTGGTATCTTGAGACTATGATAGAAATAGAAGCATAGGATATGTCTATATAAATGTAATAGGAAGCTCCATGAACACACCAACTCAATTCTTTGTAGTGCTTAAAAACTTAAAGTTTAGGCACTATTGGGTGATAAACAGAAAAAAAAATATGACCTACATGATGCCACAGCTCATTTGGTTCATGAGTATTGCAATATCATGTGTACAATCTCCACATCTCTTGCGGGAGCCTGGAACAGATTCAGAGATGGAAAGCAACAAAGATCACAAACATGAGGATTGGACAGCTCAGCCACAAAAAGAGATGACAAAAGCAGGTTATGGTAGAGGTGTACAAAATCATGATATTAATGAATGGGTTAAAAAGACATCACTAGCTTGCCCTCTTTGGCAATAAAACAAACAAAGCATTAAAGAAAGCAATTTGGAGCCAGGTTGCAAGCAAACAAAAGGATAAAGGTTAATTTTATAACATTCCTTAGGACAATAATAGCTGTACCTGGGAGAAAATTCAGGATTACCCATGTTCCTACTCTTTTCACTTTCCCACATGCCTCCATTTATGGCCACTATAGTAGCTAGGATGGTAAGCCAATCCCCTAGTCTGACCTGTAGTCTTTTTCTTATTGTCATATTAAGATATATGGCACCTCACTTCCAGCTTAATTCAGATAGATCTGAACTACAGATCTAGAATAGCAGCTTATCTGGATTTGAGAATAAATACTATTTACCACAATCAATAGCTTTTCAAGGAGGAGTTGTCATGAATTTGAATACCATCTCTACAAAACCAGGCATGTAACAGATGAAGTGATTCCAAAAGAAGAGGAATCTTGTAATTCTTTCACTGCAGTTTGCTCTTGGCAATTGACAATCAAATTTTCGGTTGCTAAATATCACTAGAGCTTCTGTCATTTCACTGCAGCTCCCCAGGAATACCCAGCAAAGAATCTTAGAAAGTAAATACCAGTGCTGTCTGTCCTTGTTCATTAAATAATTCTTGAGACTGTTCCTGGGAATGGGGTCTATACTGTGGTTACCACTGTCCTACCAAATAGCACTATACAAAACCTCACAGAGCACAGTTTTAAACCAAGGATGTTCCATGGACTCTTGCCAGGCCAGTTTGCACATGGACACCCTAGTCTGAGATCAAAGGAGACGACAGGACTTTTCCACAAAGAAAAAAAGTGAGTCGAGGGAGGAAGAGGGAAATGGATGTGGGAAGGAGACGGTTAATACTCTTTCATGCCATAAATCTGTACTCAGATTTCATTACACTGTTGCAATTTCCATCCCACAGATTTTTCTCTTAGCTTCCTGCCTTTGTATCCTGGCAAGCCCTGTTGCTCAAACACTTTGGTCTTTCTCTTCAGCTGGCTTAAGGGCAGAAGCCCTTTCCATATGTAATGCTTCTCTTGAAATCCTCCTCTTTTCCACATTACTTCATCATCTGCAGTCTCCACAGAGGAGAAGCAGCTATAGGTATATGAAACAACACCATTTTTTTTTTCATTGTCTGTGTTACCTGTGCAAATGCTAGAAAAGCTGGAAAATTTCAGGAACATTCCAGTCTTTATAGACATGAAGTACTAGGAAGCCATGTTTCTAGGATGAATATCCATTCAATTAACTATGTTTTCCATTTCCTACCACCCCTTGCAATTGAGGCAGCATGTATAGAACTCGACAGTAACCTATATAGATGTACGCAGCCTTCTCCCTTATGCTAATGAGTGTATTTCTGTCTTGCCCTTGTCTGTAACTTACTAAGGGGAAAAGGTTTTAACTGAGACTGTGTGCTGCATAACACACATGCTGTGTGCCCAAAGCTTGTGTGGCCAGGGAAGGGCTGGATGCATAGCTCCCTCACTCTTCAGGAGACAGCTGTGAACAGTAAATCACTGGCATGTAGTAAAGAGACAAGAGATCACCAGCCTCAGCACTCTGAAGTGCATTTCCTCTGCTTAGAGCTGAGCATTACGGGATCTAATGATTCAGAGGAGCTCTCTAGTATCCCTACCACTCTCCTCTAGAAATCCCATTCAAGGAACATGTGACTCCTTCAAGGTCAGTGAGAAGCTGAGGGTGAGTGAAGGTGTACTTCTCTGATATACATTCTCCCGTGGTTTTGGTGATGGATTTGACCCAACTAAAATACCAACTGTGATGGAGACAGAAGTCTTCATGCTATTAATACTTCTGGTGGCTACTTTGCAATGAAACAATAACATAGGTACTTCCATAAATAGAAGAAAGGGCAGCAAGATGGGTTCAGTCCAAGCCAATCAAGTAACCTCAGGAATAACATCACACACCACCAGCTCAACACTAAACAGATGAAGGAAAGAAGTACATATGGTCTCCAGATACAAACTGAGACAAAACCCATCCCAATAAAACTTTATTTCTCCTTAAAAAAATAACCAGCTTAGATTCTGCGTGAAGATGCTACAATTTTTTCTTATCTCATTAGCGGATGCTAGAAATCTTTCCCTTGTTTCCAACACTGTTATCTCAGTGCCTATTCAAGCTGCTTGGGCATTGACTCAATACTAGCTCAGCTGAGATTCTTTCCAGCTCTCCTGTTCCCTCCTCTTAGGAAACTCCATCCAATTAACGTAACTCAGTTTATGAGCATATGAGGCCATTATGAGTGTTGAACTTTCTGTAATTCTTACATGATTTAGTCTGGCATTTACTTGTTCACGATGAAAGGCCCTTTTACACAGCACTTGAATATGAACATTCTAGCTAAGTCACAGAAAATCCACACTTTTTGAGGTAGCTCAGAAATAGTATGAATTACTGGCTTGCTCCTAAATGATAGCACTACAGGCACTTGTACACTAGTGACACTAGCCCAAGTAAAAGTGGTTTATCCTCTTCCAACGTGTTCAATATATACAAATAATATAATCCCACCTATAGGCAAGACCTCACTCCAGCTGCTTGTTACAATACCACCAACAATCTGCTCTGAGCAAATCCAGTCCTTCCTCCCTGCAGCAAAGAAGAGCACCAAGAGCTGTTGAAGGCTGGGGGTCCATACCTAAAACAGAGTCCAGGGACTCACATCAAGACAGCAAGACAGCCCCACAAAGCCTCTTCCTAACCTTGTGAGCAGAGAAGCCAAGAGCATTCTTTTTCTGCCAGAGGTACCACTCTCAACATGTACGAGTATACACCTTGGATTATGTTGTTTATTTGTTTTCTCTCCCCTGCTTAAGACCTGAAGAATACACTTCAGTCAATGTCTTCCCACTCCAGAGACAGCCTGGCCAATCTCAGGGCAGTCTTTACACCCTATTCTGCATCTTCTACTCTCAAATAGAAAGNTTTTATGTATTATCTCAAGCGTCAAATAAATAATTTTTCTGTCAGTTTGGTTATATTCAGTAGAAATGCTGAAATGGAACTGATTCAAACAGAATTGACTACATTTCATCAGATTCAAAATCTGTTAGCTCTGCTGAAAGAATTAGAACCTTTTTATGTACTTTTGGATGTTTTACTTCTTTAGCAAATTAAACAACAGTTGGGAAATATAATTTCAAAGGAACTGGCATTTGTTGTTAAGGGGATTTTTAAAGTGCATTCCTGCAACAAACGGAAATTTAAAGTCAACATTTTCTTCCTGGCAAAACAGCCCTGGATAAAGATGAACAAAACCTGAGATAAAAATAAAATGGAGATATAAATGGAAAAAATAATAACATTTCCTCTCAAAGAGCCTAAAGACTCCCAAATCAGAAGTAGTCAGTACGTAAATAAAGACTTAGATAGGAGGGTCCAATCTAAGTTCTGTTCTGGGAAAAAACTGTAAATCTCTCTTAGCCAAAGACTTGATGCCAGGAAAAAGCATTGTCAGTGGTGAAACTGAGGACTGAGAAAGGATATAAAAAACTGCTTTAAGTAGGGACTGGGTCTTTTCAAAATACATTCCTAAAGCAAAACAACTCACCTCCATATCAGTTGAATGAGTCTTGAAATGATTGAACATCTCCTTTCTTTTGAGAGCAATATGGTTTGTTTTATGGTTTTGAATATGTTTTTTTAAACAAAAAAATGTTGAGAGATTCTGGCACAACGTCATTCTATCATATTAACTTTACAGTAAAGTTAATGTGAAGAGACTATAAAACCACAGAACTATGCTGAACATTAAGACAGGTCAGGAAAACCATAATTTTGGAAAAAGCAGCCCCTTCAGTAAACAAAACAATTTAAACATAAATAGGAAAAAAATCCCCACAAACTTGAAATCCTCTAGTGATGAATGACATTCAGTAGATCCAAACCCTTTATTTTCACTTGTGGACAAAGTATCTTAGGGTAGCATGACTTAGACCTCTGAACAATATTATAAATATAAAGAGCTTCCTCATTGCACCACAATTTTTGCAGCAGTGCACCACTTTTCTTCTTGTACATGTCAAGATTTTTGTCCTTCTTACCTCTTCCCAGCACTTCCCAAGTATTTAAGAACCAGAAACCTACTGGTGGCTGGTCTACCCCTCACAGCACCACTGGGGCGATTACTGACTACCCACCTGAATCACAAGGGTTTTCACAAGGCAGTCTGAGGGTTTCCAGATGATAATTATGGACACAGAGAAAAGCTTGAGAAACACTTAGGAGGAAGATTAAGAATTAACCCCATTACAATGCTTTCTTAGCAAGGTGATAAAATTTGGAGTGATATTCACCGATTCAAACAAAATGACTACCATCCCCAGTCCCATATCTGCTATCATATCCAAGTTGCTTATCTGTATTAAAGAGTCTGGGCTTTATCTTCCAAAAGCTTTCTGGGCACAGCAGCAGACGTTTAGGAGCCTTTTCATTAAAGCAGCAAAGGTCTGTTAGCATATCTGAGATTTTTTTTTGCCAGGGAACAATTACATCCCGTATCTCTGAACTGTCATCCAGCCTTACAAAAACAGCCTCCTGCATGTGTCCCACAGCATTTTCTTAGGGAACAACTCAAAGTAGAGAGGTCAAGCCATCACTTCAGCAGAGGATCAATTCAGTAGCATAACTATTTCCAGACAAAGCATACAGTTCATATTCATGTCGGATGAAATCATTGTCAGTATTACAAAGCTCCTCCTAAGATTTGCAGTCCCACTGTATGGAATGAGGTATGGAAAAAGCAACTCAGGAAGAACATGGAAAAACTGGGGTACCTGTAAGGTGCAAGAAGCAGGGAACTGAAAATAAAGAGGGCATTTTTATTTCTGCATCTAGGAAGTAACTCTAAGTTACATCTATTAATGAAGTACGTGATTTCAAAATGTCATATTATTGGGGCTATACTCACTAAAACAGAAAGCAAGGAGATACTAATGAGAGAGGTCACCTGCCTACACAAACAGGAATTCTGCCTGGTTTGGCCCAGTGCTATTAATGAAAGCAAGACAGGAAAGACTGGAATGGCATATGGCTGACAGATGCAAGCATGTAATTTGATGGTGCAGTGGAAAGAATGACTCAGTACATCATTATCAATTTAGTATTTTTCAATTTCTTAGGAGAAAAAGACCTCACTTCTGGTTCAGCCATTTAGAAGTTAACCTTTCCATGAAGGCAGTATGTGTGGGGTACTTTTCAAATGTAAGCTTTTTTGTAAGTTATAGCACAATACAAGGGATGGTTAGAAAGGTCTCTGAAGTGGCACAGTGTGTGCCCAGGTTCAGCTTCAATCTTGTCATTTCTGATTAATGTTTGTCCAATCTGTTCTTAAAGATCTTCTCAGCTTCTGAGGTCTAAGAATATATCTCATTACCTTTACTTTTTGGTTGTTGCTTTGAGTTAGGATTTTTTTCCTAGCACCCAATCTCTACCTCTGTTGCTGCAATTAAATCTCACTGAACAAAATGCCCCATGAACTAAGAGATTTTTGCTCTATTTTTGAAGTGTTGAGATCACATTATTCCTTTGTGCTATGTAAAACCAAACCAAACCAACAAAACAAGAAAACATCCTTTCATAAAAGAATCCAACTTGTATCTCCTTCAATTTTGAAGCTGTAACATTGATAGCCACATCCAGAGAGCAGCTTTTCTGGAGACAATAAATTTTTCATCCAACCCAGTTTCTTAAATACCACATTTTCCTAGCTGATTCACAAGAATTTCATGTGAAGTAATGTCAAAAGGACTGTTCCCTTTCAGGGCATCATCATGCTGTCCAGGCAGAACTCTTAAGTTCACAGATAAATACTTAATGCTCTATCTAAGTTAACTGCAGGCTATGGAAGATGGATAGTAGACCATTCAAACTATTTTTCATTATTAAAAATTGTAGGCAGTGACCCTGTATGCCTTTTTTCTTGCTCCATCTTTGTTTTACTGTATGCATCTCTTGGAGGAAAGCCCAGAAAGACTATGGGATGGTGGTGTACAACCAAACAAGTCCACCTCAGTTATCTGCCAATATATTTCAGTTCAGTCCAGTCCAGTCTACTCTTTCACATCAGTGAGGCTTGTATTTGACTTTCACTTGGCATTGCAAAGTGAGCAGCAGCTTGAATTCTGAGTCATCTGGCAGGAATATTCACTCCAAAACAGTAGCCTCAAAGTTTTATCCTCTCTACTTTTCTTGTCTATTTTGACATCTTTTTAAACATGGATGGTTATGGAAGAGTGAAAAAAGTATTCTTCCATTCAGAAGTGAATACACTGCATACGTTTTGTTTTCGGAAGAGTATTAATTGTACCCTACATTAACAGTTAAGATATCAATAAAAGGTATGGGTGTTTATGCCTGGTAAATCACATACACCCTGGAGGATTAAATTACAACAACCTGAAAGCATAGGGAAAAGGGATTTGATATCTGGAGACAAGGTCTCCAGATTGCTTAAATTTAAATTAAGGTCTTAGTTTGCTTAAATTTAAATTACTTTAATCGATTATTTTCCAAAGACAGATTTATCACAATTAGCTGCAAGTACTTGCTTCACTGGTAGCTAATATATACAACTAGCAATTAGAAGAAGAGCACTCTACTAGATGTTAATTACATGGGAGTTTGTTCTCTTCTCCAAAATGTAGTTTTTAATCAAATACTTAGCTGTGTTTAGACCAAGCATTTGGTGCATCCATCCAGAAGCTCACCTGTAGGAAACCAAGAGGTGACTCTGCAAGATCTCTCTGTATTTGGAAATATCTAAAGTTGTAAACTCTGTACCCTTCACTTCTCTGAGGGAAGAGGCTGAGGCCCTACACATTGTTCTGGAGTGCAATGAAATTCAAACAAAACCAAAGGGATACCTAAGGATTTTCTTTACTCTTAGCTGAACCTTTCCTAATGCAAGCAACCTACATGCATGTGCACATGCACTAGCTCAGATATCCATGTCTCTAAGGCAATTTACCCATGCTTTTACTGCATCCCACACCTGGTTTTAATCTGATATCAGAAACACAGCTCCTGTACCGTAATCTCCTGTGCAATTACAGAATCCCATGTTACTGTGTATGTTAACCCCAGCGATGAGAGACTCTCTCATCAGCAAGCAACCAGCCCTTTTCAGCCCGGGTATACAGCTGTGTGACCTGTGATGAACTTCCCCTGTATGACTCACAGGCTTGGTTTCCAGGCCCCTACATTAACAAGCTGCCCCAGAGGGAAAAAGTGTTGAAAGGAAGAAGTGGAGATATTTCTGCCTCACTGAATTCTGCACATGCCCCAGCTCAAAAGCATTAATGGAGAAGGAGAGAGGTCTGGCAAGTGCTCTGGCACTGTCCTTCCGTACTGGTTTAGACTGTGGAGGGACGGGCCAGGCATTGCTCTTGTAAGTTGTTACACTCCCCATGCTGAAGCACAATTATTTTCTGACCACCACTCACATTTTGGCAGCTCCAGAAAGAGGCTCTGACTGGAGTCTGAATTGGAGGAACAACCTTGAAGGAATTTGCTTGTTTTGTCTTCCATGAAGCAAATCAGATTAACTCTCGCTTAAGTCTGATAAATTGCATTAACATGTCATTTGTCTACATACCATTAAAAAATGTTCCTCAGGTTAGAAAAGGGCCATGTTTGGGGTCACTACTTTCAAAGCCTGGAAATGAATCAGCAGTTCTGAAATTACACAGACAGGCTAACCAAGCAAGCACTGCAGCAAAATATGGCCTGGGACAGCTCTCCTGCTTGCCTCTCCTATAAAACACACTATAAGCTAAGGCTCTTGTTTAAAATAATCCTTAAATATTTCAGTAGAAAATAAGTGACTTAGGACCGCCTCCCTTTAGGCTGAGGTTTTCAAGAATCTGATAATACAAGGCTGTGCAAAACAGAATGGCTGTGAGCAAACCTTCCCTGGGAAGGGAAGGGACTGTATCACAAAACAACAGAAATGGGAGTGAAGCCCTGTGCCTTTATCCTAAATTTACAAAATACCTCTGTGAGAGATCTGGCTGATTTAGTCAGAAAAGCTGTTCCTGAGCCATCTCCTTGGATGAGCTAGCCCTCTATTTTGCTTGGTTCCAAATAACGACATCTTTGAAATCCCAATCAGAGGTGTTGACAGAAGACAAATCCCATGCCAGGCTTGTAAAAAGGGCTACCAGTACTTAAACAGATGTCTCTGGCAGCACAACTTTGATGAAAATAGTCTCTCTGGAGAGCCATAAAGGGCTTGCTTTGCCCCAGCTTTTACATATCCTAGACCTAGGTCTCCACACTTCACATAGGGAGCTGCATCCTTCATTTCTGCGGTGTCCCAGAGCCTTGCCAGAAACTACTCCCTGGCTAGGAGAAAACAGTAATCCTGGCAGTATGTGACCCTTCCACTCCTACCAGCTGCAGCATGCTATCCAGGGACATTGGTGGAGAACAGTAAAACCAAGTTCCAAATCACCAGCCCTGTTCAACTTCCTGACTGAGACTGCTCAGGCAGGCAGGTATTGCTCAGTGCAGAGGCAACCTTTGCAGCTGAAGGACTGCAAAGGATTCACACGTGTATCTTCTTGCAAAGATTTGTCTTGAGGTCTTAAATAATCATTTTTATACATATTATGTATATGTATACATTTTTATACATATTATGTCTCTTCTCCCAACTAACAAGCAATAGTAAATTGCCTCAAGTTGCCTTTTTTACCAAAAGGGTTGTCAAGCACAGGAACAGGCTGCCCTGGGTAGTGGTTGAGTCACCCTGGAGGTGTTTAAAGGATGTGGTGCTTAGGAATATGGCTTAGTGGTAGACTTGGTAGTGATGAGTTAATGGCTGGACTTGATAGTCTTAGAGGCTTTTTCCAATGCAAACAATTCCACGATTCCCTCTTTAAGTGTGGGGAGGGAGGAGAAGGCAAGATGGTTTCAGAACTCCCCTTTAAATTGCAAGTTGACTTTGGCCATGAGCAATTCACATTAACCCAGAAATAATTTGATACACACCCAGACAGAGCCTTGCTGATAACTTGTCCTAACTCTTTACTGCCCAACAAACAATCCAGAAATTAATACTTTTTCATTGAAGTAATGCAGCCATTCCTCTTGTCCTGAAAGCAGATATTCCCTGAGACACTGCCCCATAAACAGGCAGCTATAGTAAAAGGCCAAGTAACCAGCTGAGCTGGGTCCTATCAATGAAACCCTCACAAAGCCTAAACAATAAAGTCCAAGAAGCAAACATAACAAGAAATATGGTCTCCAAGTTTATAATACTCCACATGATATCAGATAGCTGCTAGGTAATAAGGTGATGCCTTTTCTTTTTTAAACTGGTTCCAAAACATAGACTGAAAGGTTTAAGCATTATTACCTTGCAATTTTCATCCAAATGATTACTCAGAATTAATTATCTATAATAATACTTCACTATAAAAATGTCTGTTCTCCCCCTACCCCACCAGCCTCTTCTTTTATGCCCTGGAAGACTGCATTTCTTTCAACCAAAATTATTGAACCTACCAAAATTCGATAGGAATACAAATCCAGAACTGGACATTGACTGAATAATATTTTAAAAGGATTTCTTTTGTGGCCCTTTGTTCATTGAAATAGAAGATAGAGATGCTGAGAGTTTAAATATGTAATTGCCTAAAGGCCTATGAAGGAAGCCATGCAATTGCCTTGTTTCCAAATGATTTTAGCAGGTCTTCATTCTTGCAGCTCTTATTGAACATATGCTCAGCGCATTGCTCAGCAGTGTTCCTCATATAATTTAGTAATCTGTAAATAGGGAGCTCTCTAGAATCCCATTACCACTCTTTCATTATCTGGATGGAGTTTTCACTTATTAATTCAGCCAGTAGCTAAAGGAAATTTTACAGAGAAGCTAATGTAAGAAAATACTAATTCAGGTGCAAAAACCCATGAACAAAAATAGAAGTCTATTACACACTTGTATTTTTCTTTCCTTTTGTGTATTGCAACTCAGTCCATGTAAACAGTTTTTCCTATTGTCAGCTGCTGCCCTAATCAATGATGGTGCAAATATTGATTAGAGAGGGCAAACCTAGGACAGATGACACAAGCAAGCAACAGATTTTTGCAAGCATATTAAGACTATAGCCTGTACTCCTCCTGCAGTTTTGAAGGTAATTTTTAGTCCTTTTAATTTAGTAAATTTCATAACTGACAAACAATTTGGCTGCAGAATCTAAGAAAGCCAAGAGCCTAAAGCATAACATTAATCTAGTCAACCATTACAGAAGCCCTTATTAACTCTTTTTATTTTTCAGACAAAAAAGCCCATATAATACATCTTGTAAACTGGAGAAAACTATGACCACTATGGTAGCAACACAATAGCTTATAAACAGGCTATAAATAGACTGTTATTTTTAGAACACTGTGTTTCTTAATTGGCTATAAACTTACCCGGTTGTGAGCACTTTGTGAAGACTGGTGAAAAAATGCATTCTCCAAATTTCCACAGGGCATAGAGACTCTGTATTGTATCTTGTGGATAGGATGTTGGCATTAACTGACAGGAGCAGGAACACAGCAAGACAGACATTTTTAAATGAGAAAGGAGAGGAAGAAGGAGCCCTATTAACTCTCCTTCTGCCCTCACCTGGCTGGAGATCCCTGCACCAGGCTCAGCTGTGGCTGAATTTCAAACGGTCTCAGGTGAGACCTGTGGATTTGCACGTGAAAAGAATTGAAGCCAGGTGGGAACATCCCAGTGAGATTCCTATAATCCAGCTTTTGTCCACACCAGGTACAGACCCTGCTGATGATTTATGCATCATGCCATCTCAGTCAAATAGTAAAATCCTTTTTACCTTTGGAACGGTCATTCTGAGATGAAAAGTGCCTGTGTGTCTGTATTTGTGTGTCTGCTCATCATTAACAGACAGATTCAAGTGACTGATGTCACAATTTTAATAACAGAAGCCAGAAACACCAGTGAAATATTGAAAAGTGGAATTTGTTCACAGAGGTTTTACAAGACTCATAGGACAAAAAAGCAACCTTAATGAAGACAGATGCAATTATTGAGAAAATTACTGGGTGTTATGCACTGTTTCTTTCCAGCCATAGCACCCGTGTGGTAAATAGTTCAGACTGGACCAGCAATCTCCTGAGAGGTACTGAGTCTTCCCAGGGAACGAATAACCATCACTGAGTGCCCCATGGCCTTACCTTTGGGCACACTTCCAGTCTTGCTGCCCCTGCAATGCTCTCTACCTGTGTTTCTACCTCAGGTTTTCAACTGCTTCCACAGTTTTCTTGCTGGTGAGTCGTGTTTCCAAGGCCTTCTTGCTGTCCTCTAAAGTGCATCAGCTCTACCACAACTACCCCCTTCACCCTCTCCACTAGTGCTCATGGCCTCCAAGAATGACTCCATATGGCTTATGCACCAGCATCCTTGAAAGCATCAACTTCCCAGCAGACAAGTCCTGACAAGGATCACTATTCCCTTTACTTAATCCTTGTTTTCAGCAGAGGTACTCAGAGAGCATGTGAACAACACCCTTTCTTGGGAATCTGAACACTTCTCTAAGGGCAGATCCATCTCAAATATTTTCTTTGGTTTGATAAGGTGAGGTGGGGAGCCAGTGCCTAGTTTTTGGCCAAGGACATTTCATTAGAAAATGAGCAGCAATGCAGAACTTCTCAATAGCGTAGCAAGTTTTGCACAGCTGTAAAAAGATGTTTTATCACTATGAGTAACAGTGCCATCTGCTGACTCCCACTATAACCATATTGGGAGGATTCCATATTAGATAATTAAGCAATAAATTTTACCAAAATCCAATATCTTTTCATAGAAAACAGCAATTGTTAAGAGGTTTTTAAAGTTATCTTATAGGATTCTGGGGTAAAAATCATTTTCAGTATGACTTCTGAAGTCAGGGAATCTCAGCTATTTTCCTATGGACCTGAGAGAGAGCAGTGTTTTATTAAATATTGCTCTGACGTCTTTGGGATATTTGGATTACTTTACAGTATTACACAAAGCGTCAGAAAGCTTTGCATAGCTCTCCCTCATTTGCCTCCTCTCGAAGTTATTTTCTGGGCCTGGTGAACTGAGAGCCCAACTTTCCAGATGGAAGCAGTACCCTTGAGGGTTACAGAAAAACTCAAAGCCACCCTGTCTGAGCTCCAGCTATTTGGAAGAGAAGCTATTGGTTTTTAGAAAATTAGAAAAAAAAATCCTAGTTGTTATGTACACTGAGTCTGCTAGTCTCAGGAGCCTAAATCCCAAACGCTGGCCCCAAGGGATCCAACACAACAGTGACTAATGCCAATGGATCCATTTTAGGTACCAGTCTCCAAAATCCTTGTCATAGTCTTCTTCACATTCAGGCATATTATCTGCTTTTATTATAATTTTTAAGCTAGTGGTCAATTTTTTTTCAATCAAAATGCACTTGATGGAGCATTCCTTTCTAAATAAGGAAAATTACTTCCATACCTGTATCATCCTTGATCTTGTCAAGGGAAAGCTTTTTTTCTACCAATCTCTTCACTACAGTGCTTTTCATACGAAAGATGTTAAAAATGAATGCCTAAGTAAAACACAAGGTAAGGGGAAAAAAAAAAAGATCCTAGTGTGGGTAAACAGTAAAACACTATAACTGCAAGACCTGGTGAGTCAACCTAAAACCTCCTGCAAATGATGTTTTATCACACATTTCTTAGCAGTCCAGAACTTGCTTTTCAGCTCCCTATTGTTAGGCTGAAGGGGGATAGTTGAAAATAGCAGATGTGATTTGCTCCTTCCCAGATGTTCCTTTCCTGCCACCCCAGATGACTGAGTGGAGTCTACAGTTAACACACTACAAAGACTTTTGCTGTGGGGCTGACATCACTATATAATGCCATAACCAATTCTAAAATATTATGATAACAGCATATTATATACTAGACCTAAACTGGCAGAAAATGTAAGGAAGGCAGATTTACTTATGTAATTTTTCTTTTGTGTTAATATGACAAAGTTTGGATGGGCTAAGCATATGTTAATTAAAATGCTGAGGAAAAAAGGCAGAAAATAAGAAGCAAAAATTGCATACATAGTCTACCACCAAGGTTAAGAAGTTTTGGGCTTGTACAGTATTGGTTTTGTGTGATAAGCCAAATTCTGAGATTATAAGAACCATAGCAATGCTAGAGGTGAGTGTGGGAAGGTAAATGAAAGCAAATTTCTGAGACCTACGTCTGCCAAGGAGGGATTTCACTGAAGGCTTTAGCAGAGGTTTTTGGAGCCCTGACTGAGATGCTGTTAAAGAGTTTATATTAAATAATTAAATAAGAGAAGACTGAAATTAATAATCCCATTGAAGAGAGGTCTTTGTAGCTGTGCACAATATCTTGCAAACATGCTGGAGAGGGCTGATGCAGTAATGTCTTCTGGGTCTGCTCCACTCAAGTCAATGAGAGGTCCCAAATTTCCTCAAGCAGGCATAGGGCAAAACTGACATCAGGCCAACATTCATATGTGTACTTTGCTGCTTCCATCTGGTAACAGGAAAGGAGACTGTCTGCTTTTCCTTTCACACTGGAAAAGTGAACTTGGGAGGTAGATTGAACTGTCATAATAATTTTGCTGGTAAATGAGTCCATAGCATGATCTTTGGCTTCACTTTGTCCCTTTTTGGTACTGTTTGCTGTCCATCCCAATTCACCAGTTTTACTCCACATCTGTCCTGCTCTTTCAAACAGGAGAGGAAGGAGAATTTTGATGCTTGAAGAGGCCCAGTTGAGTAAATCTTACTTGAACGTCCACTTACAGTCCAGCCAAGAATTACTTCATGTGCCTTTCAGGCTATGCTCCAGGGTACACCCCACTCTGCAATATGCTATTTTCTTTTCAGTGTGATCTTTCTGACTCCTGGTCAACTTGTTACCTTCTGAAATTTCTAGCAGAATTCATCCCTGAAAAGCTGCTATTCATGCAATTAATATACATTCCTGTGTTTCTGCATTCCTCCACCTTACTCTTCCATATTCTATGTCATATTGAAGGGAGTCTTCACCACATTTTTCTAATTAATTTTGATTTGTAATCCTGTTCTCCAGGATATCCACAGCTCTTCCTAGTCTGGTGCAACTTGTGAATTTAATACAGTTACAATTATGTCGCCTGTGACAAGATGCTGCTCAAGATGTCTTTTGTGCTGGCACTTCAAAGATCCAGGCTGGACTGCCAGGCCAGGAAATGAGCTCTGTTCAGCAGGAAGTAGTGGGTAGGATCCAGTTCTGCCCACACGACCATATGATAGATACTGGTCATGCTGGGAACTGTGGCAGGGCATCTCAGCTGATCTGTGATACATCCAGGAGAATGGTTCTGGAGTTCCTCCCAGCAATGCAGGACTTTGCTAAAATTCACCAGACTTATTCATAAGACATATATACATCATTCTGCCCTTTATTATTCAGCAGAGACCCTGGGACCATGTAGGAGTGTGTGTGGGCTAGGTGTGGGGTGGCTCTTACAGCTATGTTTGTATATGTAAGATTCAGTGTGTGCCCTGGAGGCTGGCCACGTATCCACAGAGGCTTCCAAGAACTTTGTCAGTGCATGGAGTCTATCTCAACATCTTCATTTTTGGGATAAGCACATGATGCCTCTCATTCCTTATTGTATTTCCTATATATTTTGAGAGCATGACAGACAGAGTTAAATACTTGCTAATTTAATTACCCTCTTTTAATTCCTGACAGAAAACTCTTTCCTGCTGGAGGTACTTTTATGTCAAGGAGCTTCAATGCTCCCTTAAGCATGACATTTGAATACTTGCGAAACCTCCTTTCTATGGTAATTTTCATAGTGGTCCACTTACTTGCTCATACTAGTAAGATGCTCATGTCTCTTGTAAATTCACCCGGTCAAACTTGGCTTGAAGGACATCATTGTATACTATTTACATGAGCAAGAAACTGGTGAGCAGTCACAGTGATTTTAGATAATGGTAATAATTTTTACTTGTTGAAATATTTTTTCTCCTTGAATGAATTATAGGTGGGATTTTATCCTGATGAAAACTAATAATCACTTGAAAACTAATAATATTTTTTTTACCAGAAATTGAACCCTGTGGACCTCCTGTTAACCTGATGACAGGACTGCTACTGGCTGCTTTGCATGAGGAGTGAAATCAAGGTAGTTGTGGTACAATGCTATAGGAAACGGGCTCTTGTGCAGATACTTATCTGCAATAAGAGTGGCAATACTCAGTACCATCTCGGCACAGTGAGAATTCTTCTGTGGAACCTGTATAGCAGAATAACATCTATGCCAATCCATTTCTCTATGTGGAAGCAAAAAAGCGCTTAGTGAACAAGTCAGCCCTAATATCTATATGATAGATTTGGATCTTCAAAGCAGAGAAATAGTATTAAGCATACAATGCTCACCTGGAAAACCTCACCTGTGCCCTGGAGTGGATCTTGAAATTTTCTTCCAAAGTTGTGATCACATTACACACACACAACACGAGACCACTAATGTCTAGAGATCTGGAGAGGCTTAAATGTGGGGCTCCAGTTCCATCACACATTAGTACTTTGATGCTGAATCATAGTTTTGCCCATCTAAAGATAAAGAAATTTAGGAGTAGATCTACAGTCTTTGTTCACTATTTTTATTTTGACGACTGACTGAAATTTAGATTTATCAGTCTGAGAGGACCATAGATTCCTGAACTAGTAACTGGAATTATTATAGAATCACAGAATATCCTGAGCTGGAAGGGACCCACAAGTGTCCTCGAGTCCAGCTCCTGGCCTTGTACAGGACAGCACAAAAAGTCACACCATGTGCCCGAGAGTATTGTCCAAATGCTTCTTGAATTCTGTCAGGCTTGGTGCTGTGACCACTTCCTGGGGAGCCTGTTCCAGTGCCCAACCACCCCCTGGGTGAACAACATTTTCCTAAAATCCAATCTAAAACTCCCCTGGCATGGCTTCAGGCCATTTCTTCTGGCCCTGTCACTGGCCAGCACAGAGAAGAGATCAGTGCCTGCCTTTTTGCTTCCCCTCTGAGGAAGCTGCAGTGAGCTCTCCCCTCAGTCTCCTCTTGTCCAGGCTGAACAGACCAAGCGGCCTCAGCTGCTCCTCATACGGCTTCCCCTATGGACCCTTCACCATTTTCTTGCCCTCCTCTCGATGATTTCTAATAGCTTTATTTCCTTCTTATATTGTGGCACCCAAAAATTGTCTATTTTTCAACAGACTATTACAGTGGAGAGATTACAAAAGACACGTCTGTAGCCAATATGCCGCAGAGGTGCTATTGTTCTGACACAAGTTTTTTGTTTTATTTTTGGCTGTTTGCTGGATTCATCCTTTTGCGCTTCAGATTACAAAATACAAAAATTGCCATGTCAGACGGACATTCTTTGCTAATGCCTCTGTGTGAGTTTAATCTCCAAATTTCTATTTGTGAAACTGAACACAATTTAATCAAAAAGGAAAAATATGCATCTCCAATGATTAATAAATTGTAAAAAGCTATTTCAGCTACTTTGACTAAGAAACTTCTCAGCATTCAAGATGAATCCAATGTGTTTACTGCATGCAAAAAAACTACTCAAGACTATAAAAACAAACTGCTTATTGTGGAGATTTAAAAAAAAAAAGAAAGTGAGTCACAAACATTTGCAACCCTCTGTTGTCTCATTGCAACCCACGAGTTTGGGGTTTTTTGTTTGTTCTTGTTTCTTCATGGCATCTTCTGTAGCAAAGCTTGGCTGCCCCTGAAGGCAGCATGTGGTACCTTGCAGCACCTCCCCCAGGAACAGGAGTACCACATTCCCACCTCCCTTGTGCCTCCATCTATTTGCCATTACAGTCACCATCCATGGAGCTAGCAATGCTCCTTTTTAAGTCAAACTTCCCAGCTGAGAACTGTAGGCAATATAGAAGACAATGGTGGGAAGACATGGAGGCAACCTCCATAGCTACCAAAATGACACTGTTCTTTCAGTGCTCTTCCTGCTCTGAAAGTCAGAACTGTCCATGTGGGGCTGTTGTCCAGCTGTTCAGGTCCAGTGCTGCAATCAGAGGGGCTGATCCTTCAAGCATAGCTGCATCTGATGTTGTCTGTAGCAAGGAACTGGCAAGAACAGCTCCTTCTACAGGTGACTTCAGATAGAGGCATGCTCCAAGGCTGCTTGGGCCTCTATTTTTGTCCCTTTTCATTTGCTAGCAAAGTCATGAACACAAGATTATTTTTTCAGATGTCAGCAATACCCAGTGATTATTCGCCTGCTCACTTACAACTGTTTAGTAGCTGAATCACTTCCCAGCCAGCAATTGTGAGCTCAGAGATGGAGGCATCTGTTCACACAAACTGAGGTGTGGGAACAAATTAACTCTAGGTTTGGAAAGGGGTGAGGGGGAAGGGAGAGACTCATCTTAAATACAAGCCTCTCAGGCCCTAAGGCAAGTAAGACAGTCCAGGAAAATGCCCCACACCACCCTGCAACGCTGTTTGAAATGGTCCTTTCCAGACTACACAGAAGAGGTTCTGAACTCACTAATAAAAAAATAATGAACAGCAGTAAAGCTCCAGGGTTACACCTTATTATTGTCTGTTGCCACTCTGTTTCAGAATAATTTTGTAGCTAGGCTGAAATAGTTTACCAGATTCTGTTGCTGTGCATGGCAGTAGGATTTGATATTTGTTCTGGTGCAGAAAAGCTTTCATCTGTGTGTGATGATTAAGGAATCCTCACTCTGGAATTGCTTGGTATGGCTGGGTGAGGTGCCCCTAAGCTTTTGAGCCATTAAACAGAGAGCCCTGTTGGGTTTTTTCCATTTCTTCTGCTCTCCTATAAGGCTGTTTGCAGTATTTCCTAAATGCAACAGACTGCCTCTCAGCACCCGAGCCGACTTCCCACCCCTCCTTTTCTGATGGAAGCCTATTCAAGAACAGTCTTCACAAGCTTTCCCCAAAGCTGTTATGTGGTCTGATAACAGCTTCATGGACAAACACACAATCAGCCACTTAAAAGCAACTTTTCCAGGGGAATACTCTGCATTCCTGATGGCAATATTCCTGAGGTTAATTAGAACATACCCAATTTTCATTGTACTTCCATCATCACAGCTTCCCTGCAAGCTGCTCTAAAGCAGCACAGACCTTTAGAGCTCTTACCTCTTACAGTGACAGCTTTAGTCTTGGCAAGGAATGAGCAGGGCAGAGACGGGACGGGGGAAGGGGAGAAAGCAGAATGGTCACTCCTGGCAGAAACAACAGTAAGAGTTTGTAACCTGGAAGAATTCACCCTTGAATCTTGCCCCTGCAGCCTTTCACACAAAACTACCTAGCCACTGTCCACACTGCATCCAGAATTAGATAACAAAAAAGACCAAACCTCTAAAAAACCAAAATCCCTGAGGTCCAGCATGACTTCAGAATAAAAGAATGGTGTCTCAAAAACAGATTTTGCAACCTGTTTCTTGCAACATGGCTCATGTGGACAGCTTCAAGCTCTTTTGGAAAGAACTGCCACATACACATCTTCACTGTGTGATTGCCCTAACCAGTGAATATATGTCAGCACTCCTGCCATCTTTTATATCTGTGTGCATCAGCCAGGAGCTCTGAGAGATGGTTAATGATTTCTTGCCGCCAAGTCCACGGGAACAATAAACACAGACATTGTGCAGTGTGGTTTGGGCTTAGGTTCGCACACATGGTGCTTTGAATCTGGTTTGATTAGGTTTGCTGGTCCCAGGACACCTGGAGTCAGAGCAAACTGCTCGCCAGCACACACGTGCTGTGATGCAATTAACAGTTACCACCTTTTCCCTTTGAGGTTAAGAAGAAGAAGCTGCAAATTAAATGTTGCTCCACTGCTTCTGTTTCTAAAACCACAGGAAGACTTGCACATGCAGCTGACTGAACCAATTTTCACAGCAGCTCATGAAAAAGGGGAAAGGCTGACGGCTGTTTGTCCTGATAAAGGCTCAGGAAACACAAAAGTTAAGCAAAGGCAACAGGCCCTACACTGCTGCACTTTTTATCACGTGGATCCAAGGGAAATCCATAATGGCAATGCAGTGAACCTTCGTACACTGAAACCTCTGCAGGGGCCTCATTTTCAGCCTCTGCTTCAAAGAAAGATGGGAGAGCTGTAGGATTTGACTTTAGAGCGACAACCATGTGAAGGACAGGCATGTGGCATGTAATAGGACTTGAGATGAAAAGTTACTATGACTTAATATCTTCCTTCTTAATTAATTGGCTTATGAGTAGAATGAACTAATGCAAAAGAAAGCTAAACCCATAAGAAAACTTAACCCATTAATGCAAAAGAAAACTAAACCCATGAACTGCTTCAGTAAGCAGTTCAAACGACTCTCTGACTGACAATTCTTGAAATCATAGGACAACGATAATTTTGTAACCTTCATGTTTCCAGAAAATTTGGCTAAAATTGGCCAGAAAATGAAAGAGTGATGGCCACCCTGCAGGCCTTATTCTCCACAGAAAACTCAATAAATGTTCTGCCCAGTGCAAGTATTTGGGTAAGCTCCAAAATTGAGTCAGAGCACTTATGAGTTCACAACACTTTGGTTGAATGCTGCAGACAGACACCCAGCCGTAGGATGACTCAGGAGTTTTGTGAACCAGGTGGACTTGAAATTACATCCTACAAGAAAAGGACTTTGAAAACAGGCAGATCTAAATTCCCATCAGCTGTTGTGTGTCTGCTCAAAGGTCAGGCACCAGGGCAAATTCAAGGGAGAAACACAAGACTTTTAAGGTTAAAAAAATTAAGATTTTTTAGAGACAGAGATTCATATAGGATTTGTAGTATTATGAGCAAAAATTATTATCTTAGTCTCCAGGCACCTGGAGACTAAGGTATGTATTCATCTTTCAGTCTTGATAAAGTTAATTAATAGATCTTAGGATAAATGGTTTATTTATGGAAGAGCCATCTATTTATGTGATAATCACCCCTACTACTCCTATTTAGTTGGTTTATATCTAGAATAATCTGAGGTCCTGTGTGAATTGATAGCGGTGGGAACTCATGTTGGGTGGGGTGCTTGTCATCCCAAAATGTCAGCTACTCTCAACCCTGCCAGGAATCACTAGGTAAAAAAGAAAANAAAAGGAAGAAAAACGCCAGAAAAAAGGGTTTAGAGAATGACAAAGTCAGCACTCTGGTAGCCCTCACAAATCTTTTTCATCAAGAAAAGAAAAACTACCATCTCCCCTTGGTACTGTTGGAAAGGTTAGCAGTTAATGAAGGTTGTGCCAATAAGCTGAGCTGGAACAGCACAGCACCACTACTGTCAAAAGAGCAAGAAAAACGTTACCAGTTTTCAGGAAGCCTGTTTTTTGTTAGATTGCTTTAAAACAAAATTATATCAGAGAAGTGAATAGGAGAATTTAGGCGTTAATGCCAGAACAGAATAAAGAACAACTTCCTGGCACATGCTTGCTCTGCAAAAATGCTGTGGTTTCCTCTGTCCAGATATAGTGCAACTGCTTCAGCTGCACCTAAACCGCCACCATTGCCACCAGCAACAAAGGCACACAGGAAAAGGCAGATTTGGAATGTCCTGACATTTTCAGTGCGCAGGTGGAGTTGCAGGAGATGATCACTGGGCACATTCCACTGTTTTTGGAGGAGCTGTTTAATGTGCATTCCTCACCCACCATCTTGGCTGTGCAGAGCTGGGCTGAAAAGATTAATGCTGAAATATTCCAGGATGAAGAAAAGTCTCAAATGATAATATGCTGGCAATTAAATTTCTATTGATGAAGTTCATATTGGATCACATATACACTGCATACTGGTCTTCAGAGAAGAATAGAGATGAAATTATTTAAGTCAAATTTGTCAATTTATTTTGTTTCCAAATTTAACAACATTGTATATTTTAGTACATTGAACAAAAATATAAATGCATACCAGGAAAACTCTTCAGTTAAGAAGTCATTTTAGTTACTTTTTACTGTCTTCACAACCTCTGTTCATTATACAATGGAACAGAGCAGTCACCATGCCAGCAAACTTTGCTAGAATGAGGAATTCCACCAGAATGTAACTAGAAAAATTGAGGTTCCCACGGACTGGTGTCTGGCCCTGACTGCTCTGGCCATAATAATTCTTGCTTTCTGTATCTTTACACGATTCTGATCATGGACCATAATGATTTCCTATGGTCATATATATTTTCCCTCTGCTCTCATACTTGGAGATAATTGTTTGCATTTGCCCATAAGACATTCCTCTCTGCTGACTTGGCATTAGATATCACTAGCTCTCAAAACTGCCCAAGCACCTAAGAAGAGACAGCACTCTCCTATCCCCACTAAACCAAAAATACAAGCTGCACAGTAGCAACTGCAAGTTCACCTTATTATGGAATCACCACAGGCTGAAAAGCATCTCTTAACTGAATCTGAGATCACCTTTCACTGTTACTAACAAATTATGCCAATTAGTCAAATGTATGTTATCAAAGCAAATGGTTAAGTGGTTGAATAAAGAATTGAAAATTGAGAACATTTTAAATGTAGATACCTATCTTTCCTTGGTTTTGAGCCTTAAACATTTCCCCCTCTTCTCCCTCATTTCTCTTAAAACATATTTCCATTGCACTCACTAGAAACAACTGTTTATGTAAAACATAAATTATGAAACATCTAGTTAGATTTACTGCTTTTAATTAATTCTAAGTTTTACACAGAAAAAAAGATGAGTTAATACCATAGGCAAAGTTTTTTTCTCTGGATTCCCTCTTCTTTTCACCAACTTTAGGAGCCATGCTCACACATATTGTACACATCCTCAGCCCAACATTAAGTGCTTCCAGTTCTCAGCTCCACTTCTAAGCCTGCTGCAGAGCTCTACCTTCTGCATCCAGCAACCCTGTAATCCCTCCATGCCCTTCCTGTATTCCACTCCATCCCACTGGCAACACTGGTGTTTGGCCTCTCAATTGTGCAAAGAGCAGAAAATCACTGGACAAAAAGCAGCAAATGACTGAAGCCCCTGGGAGCCGTGTATGCAATGACTGGCCGCTCCCCCAGTGTGGGCTCCAGCAGGGTCTCTTTCTGATTTTGGCAAAGACTGCAGGAACTTACTATCTCTGAGATTGTATCCCTCGCTTCCTTTGCCAAATTTGACTGAGGTGATGCTGCTGATGGAAAAGAAGAAGGGCAAGTGGAAGGAAGGAAGGAGAAATTTGGGCAAAGACTGACAGGCAGAGCTGTCACATCATCTTTGTTTTGACAGAACAACAGACTACCACTGCCAGCCAACTCGGAAAACATTATGTCCTCAGATGCTGTGCTGTGTTTGGTTTGTCTTTTCCTTTCCAAGTCTTACTGAAAATGAATACCCGGAGGAGAGACAGATCCCTCAGGATCACCACAGGATGCGAAGAGAAGCCTCTCTGAAACAGAATGTATGTATGCTCCTCCATCCACCCAACATCCATCCTGGCAGTGTTTGAACGAGATGCAAAAACAAGTGGGTCTTAAAATATCATTCATACATACAAATTATCACAGCCTGATTCCATTCACCAAACAACTGTTCTATAATTTGGAAACAAGCTATTTGGTGGCATGACAAATACAAGACGTCAAATTCTGATTGCACAGACATTCATTGTTCTGTTGCCATTAATACTCCTAATCGACGCCAGTGGAAATTATGTGCCTGTATTAACAACACATGAACCAGACAGCTGTGAGGATTACTTCTAGCAAGGCACCTGCTCCCCGCCCTAGTGAGACTTCTGGGAAAGACGTGCTCCCAGAACTGTCCTTTAGGTGCTTGTGGAGGAAGAGGAGCTCTAACTGTGAGGCAAGCTGAGTCAGAGAGAGTGCTTGGAAACACGAACTATCCCAGTACCCAACCACATTACTCTGGGCTTTCATTTCTTTATGGGGAGGAATAGGTGAAGATGAAGAGTCAGTAAAGTTCTTCACAGGCACATGGGAATGAAGGCTCTCACTGCCCTGCCCTGTTACTGCTCTAAGGGCATGACAATACAATCATTGTGTGGCTTTCCTCTCCTGTTATGGCTGTTTCTCTGCGCTTGTCCTCAGAACTTCTTCCTGTCACCCCTGGTCTGGTTCTCACTGGAATGAATCATGCACTGTGTGCACTGCACATCCTTAGGCAAAATATCTCATGGAAATGCAACCACAGTTTAGTCACAGTTTGAATTAGATCCACTC